>DF243830.1:6944-37774 GCA_000507305.1 Breviolum minutum Mf 1.05b.01 | reverse complement strand
GTAACCAGCGTTCAAAGTGCTACGGAGTGGACTGCTTCGGTATACATACTTTACACATGTCCACACCTGTAGTGCAACCTGTGTTCAAAGTGCTACGGCGTGGACTGCTTCGGTACATACTCTACACATGTCCACAGCTGTAATGTAACCCGTGTTCAAAGTGCTACGGAGTGGACTGCTTCGGTACATACTTTACACATGTCCACACCTCTAATGTAACCCGTCTTCGAAGTGCTGCGGAATGGACTGCTTCGGCACATACTTTACACATGTCCACACCTGTACTGTAACCCGTGTTCAAAGTGCGTACGTCACCAGCACTACTCCGTACTACAAAGTACTACGCCAGTACTACTCTGCACTACAAAGTACTAACGCGGCAATACAAATAATACGCCAATACTACTCAGTACTACAAAGTTCTACTCCGTACTACAAGGTACTACCCCAGTACTACAAAGTACTAGTCCAGTACCACTCCGTACTACAAAGTACTACTCCAGTACTACTCCGTACTACAAAGTACCACTCCAGTACTCCGTACTACAAAATACTACTCCAGTACTACAAAGTACTACAAAGTACTACACCAGTTCTACACCAGTACTTCTCCGTACTACAAAGTACTACACCAGTACTACTCTGTACTACAAAGTGCTACGAAGTACTACGCCGCTACTCCAAAAAGTATTTCTCCATTTCTACAAAGTACCACTCCAGTACTAGTCGGTACTACAAAGTACTACTCCAGTACTACTCCGTACTACAAAAGATACTCCATACTGCTCCAGTACTACAAAGTACTACACCAGTAGTACCCTGACTCTGACTCTGTACTAGTCGGCGCAGATGGCGCAAGCACATTTGCAGACACTGTTTCCGCCCACACTGGAATTATCCCAAAATCAGGTGACATCACTGCAGGGACTTTGTTTAAAAGAGATTCCCCCTTGTAATTTAATCAAATCCGAAACGGCTTGATCTCAAACCTTGTGGGGTTAAGGTTCGCTAACCTTACTGAACCCCTTTGGAAAGTGCAAAAACAACCTTGTGTTTATTTTAGTATAGGTGTCCAGGTGTGAATGATTGTTTGCTTTACTTTCCGCAGGCTTTGTTGAACACGGATGCGGCTAACTGAACTTTTAATTTTAAAGTATTCCAGTTCTTGTTTTTGTGGGGTCTAGAGTAAGATGCAGTCTGTCAAAACTACTCCACCGAACACAAAAAAACAGAAACTGAAAATCACGACCAGGAAAAAGGACACTTCACTACAACATTTGCATTGTAGGTTTTAATCAAAGCCTCCAGCATTGAAATTGTACTTCTAAAATCGCAATATTTTGTCGAAGCAAACTGAGCCGACCAAAAATTGTGCAAATGATTGATCATAGTGGAGAATTCCCATAATATGCGATTTGATTATTTCATATATATATATATAATTATGGGTGAGTACATGAATTATTGTTTGAAATTTGAAATGTTTAATAAATTGGCCCAAAAAGATGGAACATGTCACAATTTGCATGCATTGCAATCCCTTGATCTTGCAGCCTTGCTGTTGGTGGATACCATATGATACGACCTGAGCCATGAGTTGGAGGGAAACTATTCCGGAAATGTGCCAGCAAAAATGATGGAACCTTCATGTTTTCAGGAAACTTGCTAATGCTTACCTTTGTCAACCAGCTTTAGTGAAATTTATTGCTTCATCCAGATGAGATTGTTCATTAATTTTGTGGGGAACATAGATCAGTCTTGGTTGCACATCCCATCATGAAGGCGATTCGGCCTAAGGAGACTATCATGCTCATTGTTTTCTCGGCTATTGGGACTTTGAGAACATGGGTGATCTCAAAGTGAATGTGTCTTGGCGTTTTCCCAACAAACCTGCAGAGATGGGAACCATCTGTTTTTCTGAACAAAAAAAGCGTCCAAGCTGGGAATGTATCAGGTGGAAAGTATCAAGTGGATGGGTCCCAAGATTCTGCACTACGTTTGGAGACTGAAAATCATTCCAATTGTAGTTGTTTTTGTTGTTCCACGTTGATTTGTGACAGCTAGCCAGTGATACAATCAGGAGTGCGATAGTATCATCTCAAAATTGAATTTTCAACTCAGCTCAAAATCCAATTCACCTAATTGTTTGATCCAAGATAGAAAAAAAAGGTCTTCTCCAGCAAAAACTCATGGATCCTCTCTCTCTCAACCGCCCTGACGGCCCCACCCTTGGACCTGGATTTTTTCCCAGGAACCTGGGTCTCTAAGGATTGGAACTGCCTATATCATAGTCATGCCTATTTGTGTCAACCAGACATCCGGCATCATGGACTGAAAGAAGAAAACATGACAAAAACCCTAGCTGTAGAAGTGGGGAGCATGATTAAATATGTCTGGGCAAATTATAACAACCTCAGCCAAGGTCACCCCAAGTGGTGGTTTACTGTAGTAAGTTTAGTAAGGGAATCCCCTCAAAATCTCCTTAATTTAGATTTAGGAATTATAGTAATTTGCCCAGATATATGTTTTTTTGGAAGGGTTGGGTGGTGCATGAGACCAGGACACAGGAGGTGGAATGGAAATTGAAATGTGTATATAGATTGTTCATGGTCCGAAAGTCATTTTGATGTATGCTAGCGAATTTCAGTAAGATACTTATGTATACCCATGGGTATTCAGGTCCAGTTGTTTTTCATAATTCATTGATTTTTATTGATTATACATATAACGCTCGTTATTCGGTTATAAATTCACGCTTTATGTAGATAGATAGATGCAATTTAGCAAATTGCCATTGTTTTGTTTTCTATGTGTGTGTGTCTTTGAAGGCATCACCCATCAGTCAAAGCAGTCAGTTTTGATTCAGACTTTTTGTTCAGTCTTCAGAAATACCCGGGTATTTTGAGCCTCATCCTTGTTTGGAAAAGGGACGGCTGGACTTGACAGCTGAAGGATGGTATTGATCCTGTCTTTGGGATCCTACCCGCATTTTTGGGATGTCACCCCGGACCCAGTCATAGTGGCAAATGAAGGTTTATAAGGATCCCCTACCTACAAATATAATATGATAATCCTGGTGGTGGCTGGCATCCTGGGCAGGGCGACAACCCAACCTTTACTATCCTAGTTTTTTCTTTCAAAACTTCACAAAGATACGAACGGCTGACCGAAAAATTCGCCCTTCTGGAGCAATTCCGTGGTGGTGTTGTTGGGGTCCAGAGTCTCCCACTTGAGCAATCATTGAGCATTGATCTCAACGAATATTGTGTGGAACATTTGCATTTACTGTAATTTTTCAACATAGTATACATGATGAATAATAACTATATAAATCCCCAAACACACACAATGATTCAACATGCTGAACTGGACTCCAGCCTTTGCGTAGTTACCCAATTACGACCCGAGTTTTGGCCATGTTTTTTGTTGGGATTGTTGGGGAAGTTCACCAGCCTGTTATCCAATCAGTCCGAAGGGTTTGGTCATTGTTACCAGCTGAGGTATACGACAACCACCACGGAGGCCAAGTCTGAAGCAGCTTCCCAGAACATTGCAGGTCGTGGGTTTCATCTCAGGGGGAGTGCGGGTGTTTCAAAGGGGAAAACAGGTAGAAATAAGAGGGGGAGCTCAATGGCCGGGTATGGTACCTTTTCTTTGGCAGTTCTATGCAAATCTGATGTAATGCAAGGATTTATTCATTTGTTCAATTTGTATTATATCAATGTTTGTGTTTTAGGCAATTTCCGTGTGTCCAAGCTTTTTGTTGAAGGGCTATGTGCAAAAACCTACCCTTTCCGGGGAGTACTGTGACCATGATTTGATAGCTGTTCTGAACCACAGGCCGTTTTTAACAAGGCCCTCTATGCTTTGGGAGGTTTCATTGCTGTAACCCATACTGCCTTACATGTAACATGGATGTGGCTCCAAATGATCAACGCCTCCAAAATGAATGATTTCATATTAGACATGACCAACTCTAAAACTCCCAAACTCGTAGCCGGCTGGTGGTTCTCAGAAACTTCAGTTTTTTGAATTCCAAGTTTGGTTGGAATCTTATTGAATTGGACATCGGTGCAGGCTTCATTTTTCATGGTTCATTTTTCCCCGCTCAAGATTTCCTATACATAGTCGCAGCCAGCCTGGCAAGATGAGGGTGAACAAAACCACAGCCACAAACCAAGTTCCACAAATCAGAAAGTAGAATTAAAGCAATGTTCACCAGGTGATTCAATGTCTGCCCTTTTCATTTTTCTCTTCCGAGGTTAACCTTTGAAGGGGCCACTTAATCATCCCAAAAAGGGCACACAGAATTGCCAGGCAATTTCCAGATATATAGTTTTTTGAAACGGTTTTGTACAGCAGCACACTAGTGTTACAAGGATGCTATTCCGAATCCCGTCCACACGTGTCGACAAAAAGAGTCCAGGACTCTTGGGATTTGCTTTTCTGGCGCACTTCGGAAGCAGAAACGCGAAGGGATGGAAGAGTATAAATACACCAAGAGGCTTTGCAGGAACACAACCATGACATGGCTTTCAAAAACTATAGGTGGTGGTTTCTAAATATTTTTGGAATTTTCACCACATGATCCCATTATGAGGAGCATTTCATTTCAAATGGGTTGGTTCAACCACCAACTAGAAAACAAATGATATGGGGTTCACTACCGCACCTCATTTTGGGCCCAGGCCGCATCAAGAAGATGGTGATTGATTGAGGGGTTTTTTACATCACCCATTTTTGGGGGAATCAAGCAATGTCAATGTAATGTATGGTTATTTTGTGTAATTTTGTGTGAATTCCCGTATGATAGTGGATTTTTTTTGGGGGGGTTGGGTTGGTAGTACAGTGACAACTGTAACCAGGTTGCTGGTTCCCTCAATATTTGTTTGCGCACAATTTCTGGAAAAGGTTCGGCGAGGTTAGCGGCGTAGCATAACTAGGTGAAGTCCAAAGAAATCTTAGACAGTTCCCAGCAGGTTTTCTTCCCAGATGAGAATCAGCGAATGGTAAGTTGGTGGTTTGGGATGAACCAGGGGTGCCCCTAAGTAGCAATCCTTTTCATAAGGGGATCCCAGGAATCCAAACCACCGGGCCCCAAACCACCAATTTACCAGTAGTGGAGAGAAGTGTTGAAGAGCAACATCCTGCACTATCCTGGCGGTATGAAATTCTAGTCCGAACAGTCCAAACCATGTGAGGGTGAAACGTAATCTATCTCTTGTATTTATCAACTGATGGAAGATCTCAGACATCAACAGTTCATCTAATAGTTCTGTGTAGGAATCTCCATGTTGCTTCGACCTTCAGAAACAAGAAAAAATACACACCCTCACCAGCCGAGGCTTCAGTGGATTTGACCTGTGAACATGCTTGGGTTGAGAAGTTGAGGTTGGCAATGATGCAAGATGTCATTTTTTTCAAACATGTCACGTAAAGATAAAAGAAACAAGAACTCCACATTTTGTGAATGTTGTATTGTTGCAATTGTTTTTCTTACTTTTGCCATTGCCTCAACATGAACTACATGAAAGATATGTAGGAAAACCCATCTTCCGGAGACATGATCGACCGGGTGATGTGCGAAACTACTTCGCTTGGGATTCAATCACATGAAATTCAGCTGGGCCATTTGAGACGTTCAGAACCATGAGACGTTTCTTCGGCCAGCGCTGCTACAAACAAGACAACTCGAAAAGCTTTGACCAAAAAGAAGGTGGCTGAAATCTATGGGTGGATTCTGGATGGACGTCATGGAAACCAACAGTTATACACATGGGTTACATGGGAAAGGACCACGTTATTTCCCTCTTATTTCAATAAAGTATTTGTACATATAGTATAGTGTGTATATATGCACCCTCCCTGAAACTAACATAGCCCATGAAAATCCCTATCTTTCCTAGTAAATACCATGGTGGATTTTCATGTGTGAGCTGTTAGTTTCAGGGAGGGTATATATATGTATATATATATAATATTTTTTGATCACCGTATCATGTGATTACATATGGATAACTTCAAATTTTTGGGATGCCATGACGGATCCGAAAGGAACTTGTAAAATTGAAGCCTGCTAATTTACCTAAAGCATTTATGATTCCGATGGGTCCGTCATAGGGTTCAAGGTTTCTTTTTGAATCTATATATAGATTCTGGCTATTGGATATTAATGACGCTGATGAAGATTATAATGAACAGTCAGGATGGTGAGGATGATGATGATGATGATGATGATGATGATGATGATGATGATGATGAATCATGATGACGATGATGAATCATGATAATCATGATGATGATGAATCATGATGATGATCATGATGATGATCATGATGATGATGATGATGATGATGATGATGATGATGATGATGAATCATGAATCATGATGATGATGATGATGATGATGATGATGATGATGATGATGATGACGATCATGATGATGTTATGATGTTATGTATGTTTTGATCATGATGATGATGAATCATGATGCTGATGATGATGATGATGATGATGATGGCATGATAATGATAAACTGCCCGGTTTGTCACTTTTTACATTTATAATATTGTTGCCAACATTTGACGCTGATCTAAGGTATTGATCACTTTTGCATTCACGCAGGCCAGATGAAATTTGGGAGGGTTGGAGAACCTGAATGAACATCTGATACATTGGAACAACGTACTAACGTACTCATTTCTTTTGGGCAACCATCAATGACCATGTGTTTTGTCCTTTACCCTTGTTCCCATAATCATGGAAGTGGAAAATGGCTAGAATTGGAAGGGACCCGTTTTTCACTTCCATTATTATGGGAGGAAGGGTAAAAAATTGAAAAACACGTTTGAATTTCAAGGTGGTCGAGCAGTCATTGAAGGGGTGCAGAAAAATCTGAAGTTGACAGACAGACAGATCAGACCGCTACTTGGCTTCAATTTCGACGAGAAATCGCTTTGCTTCAGCATCTTTAGCGCCCAGAAACGCCAAGAAAATAACCTTTGCCTGACAATTAAATTTAAATACCCCGACGAATCACAGGTACCTCCAGGCAACTGACATATTCCTCCTTGGGAAAAGGAAAATACAAAAAATCTTCAAACATGCCTTCGGTGGGGATATGTTAATTTGTTGGGAGAGTTTATCTATTAGATATTCCTTGTAAATGATAGGGACTCAACAGGAAAATCAAACAAAAGTAGCCTCCTAAAAATGACCGAATGTCACCTGAAAAAGGGACCGTTTCAATGAGTTCTGAACCAACATCTTCCAATCATTCCATGACCGAAAAACCGAGGCTTCCACAACTCATGATTCAATTTTTTGCTTCTGCCGCTGGGAAACACAACCAACCCACCAAGCATTGTAGGAATCGCCAGATATAGTAAATGGTTATGGAACCCGAAAATTACTGCGAAAAAAAAGGCCTCCATGACTTGGGGTTCCAGCTGGTAGCGGTGTCTGACTATCTCTCCTTATGTCATGTGTGATTAGAATATGTGACGATATGACAGTAGATCATCTTGATTTGTTTGATCTTTGGCAAGTGCTGTGGGGCACTAAGAATGTTGCAATGCGATTCATGTTACCAAGCTCGTGGCCTGACGAGTCCAGCAAAGAAAATGATTTTCACAACAAAATATTGGACTCCACATCCTTATAAATACATCGATTGTGCCAGCATTTCAATTAGAAAGATGATCTAAGATGGTGGATACCTATTGCAGGTATCCGGTTCCTTATTTAATGTCCTTGGAAAATTGTGTCATGTGTTTTTAGATATATACACTATACACGCAATATATGTAATTTTACCTGATGACCATGCAGTGGATGAATACATTCAAACTGAATGACCCAACATGTCAGAAAGACTTTTCTTTTGCGTTTGTTTCCCTCAAACACTTGATCGTACTAGTAACTAGTGGAACCAACTTAATCGCCCAAAAAACTTGCTTGTGATTTTGGGTGGCAATTGTTTTTTTGAAGTAAACATATGGGTCAATGCCTCAAACTTCAACCAGCTTTCTACAAGGAAAACTTCACCACGAAAAAAAAAACTTCAAGAGCAAGATCTCACATGTATGTCTTTAAGTTGCAAGGGATGAGTTTCCTATTGAAGGGGATATGTTTTTTCAAAGATGGGTGTATTTATTTGGTGCCGTTTTTCATCATTTTGCCATGAAGCCAAGGTCCGTGCAAACCTTGCACGATTGGGGAAATACATCCTCATCATCCATTTGGTACGAGACCGATTGGATCGAACGATTCGGTGTTTCTGGGCATGGATTTACAATCGTGTGGTTCCAGTGATGGTTTATGTTTTTTTAGCTCTTTCATAATTGTTGGAAGTGGAAAAAAATGGCTGGAATTGAAAGGTATAATGTTATATTGGAAAGGGGGCCATTTTTCACGTCCATGAGGTAGATATAATACGATTATAATAAATAATATGTTTTTCTTTGGGGGGATATTCGTTACTTCCTATGATCTCATGCGTGAGTTGTAGCTTCAAATCAACCTCAGGTAGAATGGTATTTTCCAAGATCCTGCACAACAAAAAACACGCAATCCCCGGCTTTTTAAGTCGAAACAAGTCCATCTTTAGAACAGGAACAGAGGGAAATGAAGGTTTCTAGGGATCCCCTACTAAAAGTGTGATAATCCTGGTGGTGACTGTTTACTGGGTAGTGTGTCAATGGAAGATATACCCTCCGTGAAGCAAACATACCCTCTGAGAATAGGTCTTCCCAAAATGAAAGTAGTCTCACAACCATCCATTTTCTGCTGCTATGTTGGTTTTAGGAGGTGTACTTTCCTATATTCTGAAATCTGACTCACCACGACTCACCGTTATGATATCGTTCATGGTGATCCTAAACACCGCCATCACCAGCAAGGATCATTTGGCTTAAATCTATGTCTATATATGATAAACGCAGCTAAACATTCCACACATGGAGCATTTGGTATTAGAGTTTCTGACATTAGGACAGGAATTTGATGGAAATCGTATTATTTCAGGTTCTTGTAGCTTGGTGAATATAGTCATGATGTCATCCGATAGTTGGTATTGCTCTGAGAAAACCCTAGTTGTTTGGGGTGTTTCATTTGACTATGCTACCTTACTTATATAGTCACGTAGGTATCCCAAATCTCGCAGCCAATGGGGCTTCCCAATCCTGAGTGACCTGTCCTTGATCGCCAACAAAAAGATAAGAAAAACTTGAGATGTACTCCCCCGGAAGATGAACGGCTGGAACCTGAGAAAATCATCATCCCGGATTGAAAGTCGGAAAGTCGAATCTTCCAATTTCAGATATTTTCAGGTTCGAGCTGTTAATCTTCCGGGCTGTAAATCTTGGTTTTCAGCTTTTCAATGTGATCAAGGAACGATAGGAACATCCTGGAGGTTCAAAGTTCAATGCATTGAATGTGTCCACGGGATCCAATTTCACTGCATTCACGACCACGAACCTCCAATTTCCTGAGGACCTTCATCCTGGTGAACGAATTCTTCAAATTTCCTTCGGAAGTGGTTTCAAATGTAACTCTGCGGTTTCTTGCTCCAGGTATTTTTTTTGATACAGCCACGCAACAATGGATATTCTTCGGGGGCATTGACCTTTGAGGGTGGTGTTTTTGGTGGAGGGGTGGAAGACCCCCTTGTGTGTTTGCGTGTTTTGTTCAAGCATGGTATTAATTTGTGCACCACGTTTTACACTTAGGAGATCTTGGGGTCGTTGTCCGACTTGATTAGTTGACTAAGATATAGTATATATACCTATTAAGTATGCACATCCACAAAACATCCGCAAACATTTCTATAAATATAATACAACATGTTTTTTTACATATTCAGTCGTTTCAAGTTCAACCTGCCCATAGGTTTCCCTTAACAAGGCTATTATTAAAACCCGTATTTCAGGGTGGGTTGGGGTATTGACTTTTGGAGCTGAAACATCCCAAGGTTTTGCTTCTTGTGGTTTCCCTTAACTAATTGACATGGACAAGTGGTAGAAGATGAACTGGTTCTGTTGAACACTTGTGTTGTTGATTCTGTTGTGTCAGAAGTATCGATTCATGCAGGTATTTATACATGTTTGTTTCTTCATGTATAATTATGTATCATCAGAATGTACAGGTATTATGTTTCGACAGATGTAGCATGTTGTGTTTGAACTGTATACTGTGCATTGTGTTAAATTTGTTTATATTGTTGTGGCATGGTGATGTAGCTTTCGCACATGTTCCACGTCAATTCAACTGGCACCTTCAGGTTTGGGTTGCTTTACGACATCGTTCCAAGCGAGGACTTTGGTGGTCACGTGGGGGGTCGGAAGGTTCAGTTGTTTCATCAAGCGACCAGGCATATGTCTAAGCTACTAGAATTACTACAGCCAACTTGCTAAGCAAACACCCAAGGTATGGCTTTTATATAATTTATCATTTGTAATTTAATGATTTTTGTTGGATTACTTATCAAGCAGACATTGTTAGACCTTTTTCCACCATGACATGGAAAATAAAGATCATGTATCAAACCCAAGTGGTATAAGTGGGCACTTTGGCCATCTATCCGTGACAAGTTAAGTTACAAGGGCATTGTAACCGACATATCGCCGGAACTGTCAGGAGAGCCTTTGCAGCCAGATTTCTCCAAGGCGTTGTTTTCGTTTCTTTCGTTTGTTCCTGAAACCAATTTGACTTCAAATAGATGATGCCCTCTAGATCAAGGGAGATTTGCTTGATTCCAGGTGGAGTTCAACCAATAGAAAGCAATTGCAACATCTGCCATATCCAAGAGGTGGAAGATGTTTGAAAATATCACAGCAATATATCTACATTTCCAATACCCAAAGGATCCATGCATGGCATAATGTACATATTTACATTTACCATCATTTACCATCATTTACCATAAAAAACAACCAAATGTAGGTAAAATATACCGTTCGTCCCATGGATCCTATCCCATCCTGAAGGACCGCATTTTGCTCTTATCGATATCGGCCATCTCGGTTGGTTTTTGGAATCAAGTTACTACCCTGAAGCCAATTGCGACCTGAAGCCTTTCGTTGTGTTTTTTCCGTTTCATGGGTATCCATGGGATAAACCTACCATGAACCAAATGGAGAAAAGTTGCTTTGGGTGGATTTTGTCAAAATCCAAAGTCTGGGTTTCTTTC
Organism: Breviolum minutum Mf 1.05b.01; assembly: GCA_000507305.1. NCBI lineage: Eukaryota > Dinophyceae > Suessiales > Symbiodiniaceae > Breviolum > Breviolum minutum. The sequence goes on along the minus strand of DF243830.1, from coordinate 26,586 downwards.
AATGTCATCCAAGTCTTCATTCCGAATGGTCGCCTTTGAAAGTCACAGTAGTGATGTCGTTCAGAAATATTGAGGTTTTGTGCAACCCCTTACTTGTACCACAAGTTAGTAACAGGAGAACCTGTTTCAAGGATTTTCAGGGCTCTTTTTGTTGGAAATGGTCAAAGGATGTAAAAGGTTCAAAATGGGATTTTTATTGCATGTGGGCTGGTTTCCCGAATTCCCCATGTAGACTAGAAGCTTCCAGAACTTGATTGAACTAGGAAAGACACAAACCCGGCAACCATCATACATGAAAATGGGGAATATTACAATTAATACTATTCTGCCTCTTTAAATATAAATCTATATATTATATTGTACTCGAAATTTGGAAAAAATATAGTCCACCAGACAAATGGGGATATCATGGGATTTGATCTTTTTCGGATTTCGGGAAGTTTTGGGTCGCCTTAGCTATTGGATTTCCTGCTGGATCGCCTGCATCACAGGAAGACGTGGACCTAGCAGCGACGTCGTGGAGTGATCAATGAAGTACGTATCATGGCAGCACAATGGCTACTTATCCTAGATAGTTTTACTACTGTTGATGGCTGAAATCCGGCGTTCACCAGTTGATACTGTAGGTAATTTACCTCATTATTTACAAGGTTTCTTACATCTCACGTGGTGCAGGATTTCTGAACCATCAACAGTAGTACTTTTAGTACTAGTAGCAGTGCTTGCTATTACTACTGCTGCTACTGCTACTACTTTTGATACTTGTTGTTCCTATTGTTGTTGCTACTTCCTCTGTGGTTCTTGGTGGTACATCTTTCCTGGCACTGCTCGCAAAGCTGCCTCTGAAATTTCCTCGAGTGCTGGCTGAGATTGGATTACTGGAGCACGTCGCAGCAGCGGTGTTCAACCAGTCTATAAATATATATATATATATTTATATTATACACCATCTTAGGATTCTCTGCACGCATGCTTGCAGGCAGGCCCAGCAACGAAAAGGCAGCAGACTGATCAGTGATACGCCCTTTTGTCAAGCGACATTTCTGGTTCTGGAAGATAGGTCGTAGGCAATTGAGTCACTGTTTGTGAGTATCAATAAGCGGCTTTATATTTCATAAAGATAGTAAATATGTAACATGTATTTCTATATTTTCATATTGATCACTTGGCCACCTGTTGCCGGAAACAAGGATTACCCTTGATATTGCAGCTTGCAGCGTCGCCATTTGGTTCTTGCGACGCAGTGTTGCACAAATTTGGGTGTGACCAGTTTTGGTGCGCAGGGCACACCAGTTGCACCACGAATCTACAATCATTTGTACCAGCCTGGTTCCCTAAACGACCATGTTTGAATGGCTGTTTCAATTGGATGATTTCAAATCTTTACATGGGTGTTAAATGGTGGTACCCCCAATCTCCACCCCAACAAAATCATCATTTTTTAGTAGGAAAACCCCATGGGTTTGTTGGGTAATTACCACCATTTTAGGGTTCACCCCCACATGGAAAAATTGATGAAAATTGGTGAAACTCACCATTGGACCATCCACTTGAAATTTCCGATGCTTCAACGGACGGGGTTCCCGGAGGTGGTTAGTATTCGAAGGAAGGTTGAAATGTTGGTGGAAAAACTCACTTTGCACGGAAAAAAAAGCATGGAAAACAGAAAATTTGGAAATGCTATGCAAATCTGATTAGTACTTATAATATAAGGTATATTTGAACGTTTCAGCGTTTCTTCCGAAACATCCTCTTAGATCACTTTTTTGTTCTATTTCCTGCCTGCATGTTCGCCATTCCTTCGAAACAACCACCAACTAGTGTACATTAGGCTGCGCTTCTCCAACGTGTTTCGCCGGCAAAGATCGTGAACGATGGGAGAAAACTTGCATAAAACTTTTCAGTGGCGGAGTAAAAAAGTTGTGGTGCACCAGCCCTTGGGCCCTTGTGACATGTGTTTGATTGCCCTTTTTGTGGGGAGATTTCTGGGGTCCCGTATCCAATGTCCCGTCAGTCATCTCATCCCGCTGAATCTGAAGTCATCTTGGGAAGTTATTTGGATTGAAACTCTGGGGTTTTCTTGAGATCAGTGAGTGTGGAAGGAGATGGAAAACGTAGCAGGAGTCATGAGTTACCCTCAGGGGAATTAACATATCCCCCTGATGGTTGGCATATTTGAAGATGATGTTCCTTTTCCCCAGGTGGGATATGTGAATTTCCTGGAGGGTATTTATTGTGCCTGTTTTTATTTCTGCTATTGCAACTTGCAGCGAATGGAACACATGCCAAAATGGCTATGCGGCTATCCAACATTTCCGTCATGGGAAGTGATGAACTGAGCGAATAATTAATATCAGCAGAGGGCGAGAAGGCGGTGAAGAGTTGTAGACTTGAAGTAAAGACAACCATCACTCAGTAGTTGAGGCTTATGACTCAATAGTTGAACGTCAAAAAGGCTGCAATTTTGGTCCTGGTAAAGTCACTTGGCGAAAAAGACAATATAGACGTGTGAGCTACAGTTGTACAGTATATCAGTACATGTAGTATTGGAATATGTGTAATTCTAGTCAGTTGGTTATCATACCATGCATGCTTTTTTTCTCCATGAACTGTCATGAATGATCCATTTGATCCGCCAGTTGAAGATTTGCCAAGCTGTCTATCAGGAGTATGTGGGTATTGGTGGACTGGTGGACCGGGGGTATAAGTTCGTACAAGCGAAATTCATTGCAATCTCACATGACCGAAAACTCCTCAAGAAAGCAGTGGAAAGAACAACGTTCACCCATGTTTACCCAGAATGAACTAACTGTGAGACTAACAAACATGCCTTTCTGTTTTGTTACTCGAGGGTTTTTTCATTTATGTATAATTATTATGCCGTCGTATTTATATAACTACAGATGCAAATCATTGCAAATCACTTTTCTTCAAATCCGCACTTTCATTCGGCATGACGCCCTTGACATTCATCTAGAATTCAAGGAGATGACTGCTTAGTCAAGGGAAACGTGACGTTTTTTTTGGGGGGTTCCGACTTCGACCAGGAGTGAGCCACTAGTAGATGCAGTGCTTGTAGCAACAATGCCTTGACCTCAATTTTTTTTGAATTTTTGGGAGAAGATTTAGGGGTTTCCTAAAATGGTGGGTTTCCCCAACAAACCCATGGGTTTTTCCTACTAAAAATGATCATTTTTTGGGGTGGAGATTGGGGGTACCACCATTTAAGGAAACACCCATTTGGAATCGTGATGTCCAATGCCATGGACGTTGAATCGCGGGGCCGATTCTCACAGGGTTTAACGGGTTGCAATGAAGGGTTTGTTTGGGAAAGGGCGATAATAAAACATCAACCTGTCTTAGGGATGTTGAAAGCATTCTCAGATTCCAAGCCAACTCTTTTGAGCTTTTCTGGTGACAGTAGTAACATTGGGTGATATCGCACCCTGGTCTGTTTTGATAGAATCCGACTCTCCAGTTTTCCAAGGAAAACAAAAAGTGACATATGCTTCATCAGGCAAATATTTTGAGTTCTTTTTTTGAGCATGTTTAGAATTATCAGATTTGAATCTCAGGTATCAATATATTTACATTTGCACCCAGAACGCAGAAGCATTTTCTTTGCTTGAGTTGAAAGTGACATTTTTATTCCACCCCCCCCGAAGACATGCTTCGGAAAGACTGGTGGTGAATCCAGCTTCGAGTTACCTCCCAATATATTTTCCGTCCCAAGTCGTTGATGGGAATTTTTCACATGGAACATGAAAGGTTTCTAAGTTTAGTTCATCTCCTTTATCCAGGGCATGGTTTCAGGGGCTCCAGTGAGGCAATTTTTGTGGGGGTTGATTTGCTGTGATTTTTGTTTTTGTTGGGAATGGAAAGATAAAACTGGGTGAGTTACAGTGGGATCACCTGAACCTTGCCTTGAAAAATGGTTTTGTAACCTGCACACCCCAGAAAACTAACATGGCACCCCCGGAAAAGGAGAGTCCGAACCTGGAAACCAGCATTTTTGGGGTCTAAGTTAGTTTTCGGAGGTGTATCCTGTGGTTTTAGCAAGGGGAATCCTTTCGTCCCAAAATGATGACTTTAGTGCAAGAACTTGAATTGGTGGATGGTAGTAGGTTTGTTGGGGTATGCCCTTTGCCTAAACCCTGTAACAATCGGAATGATAACCACTATTTTCCTAAAAGACCTTTATCAACAAGTCGAAAATCCACTGTTACAGTGCTTTGGCAGGACCAAAGTTATATCATCAAACTAAGATATACTGCATAATAAGACATTCACCCAGATTTGAATGTCTTCCAGGGCCTTTTTTTACCAACGTTTCCCAGAACGGAGCTTTCCAACAACCAGCCCTTTTTGGTTGTCTTTCAGCCCTTCAGCCCGTCCAACCCGGCGTGTGTCCTTCAGTTCCACACGCGAAATGGAGGTAGGATCCGAGGCTGAAAGCTATGCCACCTCAGCAGCTGAGAAGGTGAAGGAGATTCAAAGTGAGGCGCTTCGGCCGTTTTTTTTTAAAAAAAAACATGGGACATCTAAAGGGGGTACGTCCACCTTCCACACCCCCCCCAAAGCCACCCAAACCCCCACCCCCCCCCCCGCAAAGAAGGCCTAATGTTTAAGGGGTTACTGTAATTATTAACTGTCATCATCCCTTAAGAATCCGTTAGCACGGCCTTATTTCCTGGCGGATTTCCTGGCATTGGTGGGGATACGATTCGATTCCCATGAGTTTCTCCCCCCTTTATACCGGAGCTTGCCGGTATGAAAAGATACACAAGGGATTCACTCGTGGCATACGGGATATGTTTCAGTCTTGAAAGGTATACGCGGTATACTGATATTAGTTTTTGAAGGTTTCAAAAAGTGACACTAAACAAAAAAAATGCAGATATGATGACTGCTGATTGGAAATTATGATATTTGTGGTCATTATGACTGGGTTAATGAGTAGAAAAAATCAATGCAGCTAGATCTACCAATACTAAACATGGTCATGTTTGCGGTCCCATTGATACTCTAATTTTGAGCTATATAGTCATGAACATGGTCAAATTCATGTCACCTTTGTGGTGATAAGTGGTGGGATCTTCCCAATTGATATGCCATCGATTCCGGTTTGAGAATTCTAGTATTAAAGATTCTGGATGATCCTGGGAGATATCCACAAAACACCTTCTGGGGCTAGAAGTAGATGGACATCATATCATTTTTATGTTGGTACCAAAATGGAGGTTGAAATGCCCTTTTCGAATGCACAACCTCACTGGGTTTTGGTCATAGATCTATACGGTGGTGAGATAAAACGCTAGTCCCGTTTTTTTTCTTGAAGGCTAATCTCAGCCATTCTAAGGGCAGGATTTCGAATATTGGAAATATGCAGGTATATGCGATGATTGCGCCCCTATAAATCTAGTGGTACTGGTCCTGGTATGTGTTTGTACAGTTAAGGTCTCTAACATCCATCAGTTTCCTAAGACCTTAGTACTGAATCTTCACATGGCCGATGGTTCCCGAAGGGTTTGGAACCGGGTGGTTGCCCCGGACCCGGACCGGCGGGTGCAAGGCTGAAGATTTGTTGATTCAAATACAGCGGGCGACTGAGATTGAGTCAAGACACATTGAGGATCAAAGGTGACTTGGTTGACACGGCAAGAAGGGGAACGATCACATATCCGACATATCCTTTTCCGGGGGTTTTGTTGGGAAAATCATCGACTCAAAAGTGCCCTTAAAAGGGGGGGGGGATATGTGATTGTTCTCTGGAGGGTATCCTCACAACAGCATATTTAGATAACACTGTTTGTTTATTACATAAGCATGTAACATACCAAGAATCGGCTCAGTTTACACCTATTTTTACTGTATACAAATCTCCTACTCGTTGAAAAAAAACGGCACAGGATCACTTGACTTGTTTGTCTGAGGTTGGAGCTCCTACGGAAACATGCAGAGAAAATGGAAGAACTACAAGGTGAAATTCAACATTGCAGGGACTTGGCAGATGAGAAGGTTTCATGGCTACTCCCCCAGCCGAAGCCGCAGTTCACCTCTGAAAATGTCCAATGGTTGGAAGATGAATTTCCTATTGGATAATTTTTTTGGTTTGTTTCACCGGCCATGTTAGTTGCATGGCTAGTTTAAGTCACCCACCACGTTGTTACAACTAGTCACCTATTCAGAATATGAACCTTTCTTGCAGAAGTTCTTGGATGATGTTCTTTGTTGATGTTTATTTCAACTTTTTAAGTCAATGTTTCTTCATGTTTCTTCTATGGTGAAGGTTGGTGGTGGTTGGAGATTTATTGGGAAGGCAGTTAGATTTCACATTCAAACAAAAACAACTGTAGATTTGGTTTCGATATTTTAGAGCTTTCATGGACCATGGTTGGTTGATGGTGAGGGTTGGTAGTTAGGAAATTGATTGGCATATCCCACATATCCCCAATAAACGATTTTTGGCACTACCGTTGATGGAAGAAATCCTGGACTACCTTTCGAATACCTTGGATGGATACAACCCTGTGATTAATCGGATCAAATGGAATAGCCATCACCCTAAGTGGTGCAGCATTTTGTCCATCAACAGTATGACTCTGTGACCCTGGAAAATGACCCACCGAGAAGCTGAATTGTTGAAACTGAAACCCATTGGTTTTGCAGGGAAAAACCATGGTTCTTGGAGGAATAGGAACAAGGTGTGGCGGATTTGTCCACAAACAACATTTTCGAAATCAAAGCCACTGATGGTACGGATCTGAATATTGGTTTGGCCCGGGTTTGGCGGCTTGATTCAGGGCCAAATCTACAAACCTGAGGAAGTGTAGATATACCCTTTTTTGTGAATTTTACCTTCCATCCCTTCCCTCTTTGTAGGTTCTAGGAATCAGCACATATGTAACGTCAACAAAAAGGAGAGGCGTATTCCTTCTCAGTGGGTTCAGTGGAATATAGTACTCACATTTGCAAACATGTTCAGTATACATAGATGGATAAATCCTGCCTAATGCTTTGCAGAAGCGGGCCAAATTGTCATGAAGGCAAAATCACAAGGATCTACTGGGCAAGTTAAGACACTGCCAGGCTTCTTTTCAACAGTGGAGCTGGTTATTTTTAGTAGGAGAGCAATTCTGTACCCTTACGTAAAAAAAACAACAGCTATGCTTGCCGCAAGCGGCTCCCAGTTAGGTGATCTTCAACATCAACCAACTCACCCTTTGTTTACCATTTCGGATTCTTCACCCCAGGTTCACAAGATTGAATCCGAAATGCGCCACGAGCATGCTGCATTTGAAGAAGAGGTCCTTGCGAAATCCGTTGAACGGAAAGAGGCATTGAAGCTCATTAAGCAGGAGGTTGATGAAGCATCAGCACTTGCCGATGAAGAGTATCGAACATCCTTGGAGAAGGAGAAACAATTGCCACTTTGTTGATTCAATGCGGTGGCCAGGGTCAATTTGCAAACTCAACCGTTGCTCAAAGAACATCCTGTAATTGAATCCCCTCATGTTCGTTTTTCAGACTGGACTAGTCAAGGTCAAGTGAAGATACTCCTCCACAAGGTATTGATATTGCACCTGATGGGAAACTCTTGGATTTTTTCAGAGAACTCTGTGCTTTGTTTGCGATGGTGTTGAGTGTCAAGATTGTGAGGTCCATTTTGGCGGGGTCGTGCCCTGTGAAAAAACTGCCTAAACGTCTTAGGACTCCTTTCAAACCAGTTTCTCCTTTAAAGGACTGCTAATCGGATCCGTTTTGTTCTCCTTGGATCCTCGCGATTTTTTGTAGAACCATCTCAAAGAATTAATCCACTTGGCCCTATACAGTCCTATTTTTTACAAGTCGAATGTCACTGGTGAAGCTGGTTGCTTTTTTTTTGTAAGGAATTCTCCTTGATTTGTGTTAATGGCTTTCTGAGTTTGTGTGAAATATACATGAATTTTGCTTGCAATTCATGTGCATTGGCATACTTTTGGGATGAGATATTTAAGAATTAGTGAGTACCACCACCACTTGGTGTAAACACCCACCGTTGATTGGTATAGTCAACGCTTAGGATCCCCTAGGTGTTTTTTCTTTGTTTGTTTCGATCGATCCAAAAACTGCGAATCGTGAGTCGAGGCATGCGGAGGCCAAACGGATGATCCTTGAGATGGACCAACGGCGATGTGAAAAGGTACAGGAAATCGAAGAAAATTGTCAACTCTGGATCACCTCCTTCAATCAGAGGTGCCTTGCCATCGATCACGGACAACTAGTCCGAAGTCGAAAAATTTGGGAAGTTTTTGGAGTAGAAATTTGTGTTTGGTGGTTTTTTTGGGGGTTTCTCCTTTCAGATTTTTTCAGGGGGCAAAGTGAGGTGAATTGTAGGGATATGACCTTTGACCTCAAACCTGCAGGGTTAAGAACAGTGCCACTGATTCAGCGTTTCACGAATCATCACACTTTAGTGAACAGTCATTACCAAGACTATTCCAGGAAACTGCCAGGTCATTTTTATGAACCTTCAATTTAAGAAGACTTGATTTCCGTTTGGGTTGGACATTGCTGCGGGTAGATGGTAGACTCCGGAACTGTTTGGGATTGCAAACCTATGCAAACCTCATGTAATCCCTAGGATGCGACCTTAGGCGCATCCTGAGTTTCGTCTTTTTTGTCAAACCTTGGATCCTCAGCAGTTAACCAAAAGGCTTGGCATTTTATTTGGTAGTCTTAGGACTGGGAGCCCAAAAACAATCTTTTTTCATAAAGGCTTCAGTACAACTTCAACTTCACCCCACATTTGTGGTGATTTTTTTGTTGTTCATGCTAAAAAAAATCAATCAAACATATACCTGAAACAACCACAACTACTTGAAACCAGGCTTGAAGAGACCCAAGCAGACTTGGCTTATCGTTTGGAACATTTGGTGGGCGAAGCCCAAGCAGTTCGTTACCGTTTGCACCAAACGCGGGAGTCGATGGTCCCTTGGTGCAAAAAATCAAAATCCGGAAAAATGAACAATCCCTAGGATTTTGCAAAATGAGATAAACTACCTATCAACTGGTGCAAAATTTCAGCCATCAACAGTATGAATCCAATCACCTGGCGATTCTGCTGGTGACCTTTTTGGGATGGTGAAAACGTGACCCTTTTAAGGGGTTAAGTGACCTCCAACGATCGGGGATGAAAAGGTCACTTTGAAGCATGTTTTTTTTTTTAAAAATTAGTGTTTTTGGAGAAATCCATTTGTTGTGAGTTGTAAATGTATATCTATTATGATGTTTGATGTAATTATTACTGGTACCTAAAAAGGATGGGTTTGGCTTGCTATCTTAGTATTATTGAGCACATCTATGACTCTGACTTGGATGACCGGATGACCGGACGATTGTCAGCGAGTTAGAATTGGAGTGATTTCACACCATGAAGTGCCACATCATATATCATATAATGTGTTTGTATCATTATTTATCTCTGTTTGTATATATAGACATATTTTTTGAATATGCATAGAATGATAACCATGCTTAGATGATGATTATTTTTTACTCCAATCTCAAATTGTACCTATATATTCTAAAGCTGTTGCCTAATCTTTTTGTGGTTCATCAATCTCAAGAATCACTGATGATTCATGAATCTTCGAATCGCCAAGCATCCATTCATCAAATATGATGCGTAGGAACCAACGAACATGTTCAATATGTCCATCAACTTCTGCATATTATATGAACATGAACCGTTTTTGTATTGAACATATGAGCAATGGAAAACTCGGTTGTTCAGGTATATAAGGGATCGTACTGCCCAATTATATGTTGATTAAAAGAAACCGTAAAAGAAAAAGGATCCTTATGAAACAACCAGTACAATGAATGTCAGAGGTTTTTCTTGTGGCTCATATGTTTGTCCAGAAAACTTGACATAGTTCCCCGAGATTCTCTGAACTTGGATCGGCAGTTCCACTGAGAAAAAATTGGGGTTTTCCCATGAAAATGTGTCTACAGCAGACCGTTCGCGGGTGACGACCGGTGTCGGACTTGCCCAGCTGCGAGTCGGATGATCCAAGTACATGGTCCGACATGGTTGCAGGGCTTGAGATTGAATCAGAAGACAACGACTTGAGGTTACAGCTCTTTGGACACAATGGCATCTTCTTGACTGCGGGAGGTATCATTGTGGCGGATGTGGTAGGTGCTGGAATTTTGGCCATTGCCTTTTGCATTGGCTACGAAGTTGGACTTTATCCTGGGATTAACAGGCGCTCCTTCTCCTGTTGGCTGCCAATGTTCACATTTCCGTGGTCATGTGGCGAGTTCGGATGTTTTTCGGATGTTTTGCCCAACATGCATTCGGCACAAGAACTTATACCGGATTTGTTTCAAGGTGCCTTTGCAAAAGCCCCTGCATGGCAACGAGGTGTGATGATTTGGATCACCGGCTTTTGCCAGAAATCATTTATCGTGGGTATGATGGTCCTCTATTTGATGAGTGCTGGAAAGGGCATGGGTATGTTATTCTATCATTATCACGTATGCCTTCCTCAGTGGATGATTTATGCAGCACTATTGCTTGTAACCCGAGCCGCGGCAACGGCTCGACACATGAGCTCTTGGCAATCCTTGGTTTGGCTCAACGTGGCGACGCTGATGGGAAGCGTGTTGATCCCCTTGGGTTTCGAATCGCCATGCTGGGCACCGATGAAATTTATCCAGTCCCAGAGAGCGAAGTGGAGATGGTGAGCAGCTTAAACGCCAAAACAAATTCTCAGTGGCTTACCCTCCCTGAAACTAACAGTTCGCCCATGGAAATGCCCATTTTTCCTGGTAAATACCATCAAACATGGTGGATTTTCCATGGCTATGTTAGTTTACAGGAGTGTATCCACGTTTTACTTTTGGAATGACATCTCAATTTATGTTGCTCGAGATCATCGCTGAGATGAAGGAGCCGATGATTTTTGCCCAAAGCTTATGTCCATGTTTCGGCTCCCTTCCAGCTGGCTGGCATTGGTGGATACTTGTACATGGGAAACAAGGTTGATGGGATGATGAATGAGAACCTTCCCTTTGGCATAGCTTTCCAAGTGGCAGCAGGATGCATGTTGACGCATATGCTGATCTCCTACCTCATCAAAGGAGTGGTGATGTGCAAGTCTGTCCACCGGGCATTTGACAGAGGTTATGCGCATGCAAGTGATAACCGCCCTCGATCATGGATTGGCTGGATTTGCGGTGTGGCGCTGATGCTGTTGCTGGCCTGGTTCTTGGGTAACATCGTGCCCTTCTTCGGCGCTGCGGTGGATTTGTTGGGAGCAAGTGTCACACCGATTTCGTGCTGGTTTATTCCACTGGTTCTTTACATGCGGATGTGCTGGGACTATCCGGACTGGGAAAAGTCATGAGGGACGCAAACGTGGCAAACGTTCAACCTTCGTCAAGTATGTGGAGTGGACTGCCATTGGGTTGGAATGTCTTCTGGCAGTGGTTTTGATGATCTTTGGCACTCGCTCTTCCTTACTGACCATCGTGGGGGAGTGGGCAACTTATGGGCAACCTTTTGAATGCCACTGCGAAGGTTTGTGGAAGACCTGTGGCTGTTCTGCGGAACATGCAGGGATGTCCCAAGAGCTGTGCAGTACTGTCCCAAGAGCTGTGCAGCTGGCAAAATGGCCCATAGACACTATGGGGCCATAGGTGAGATAGAGTCCCTTGAGTCCCTTCTATTTCGGCCGAGCAAACTGGCTTCAAGGTACCGTATATAGAAAATATATCAAAAATATCCCATGTTTCGACCTGCATCTCGCAGAGTCTTTATGATTCCTTCCAGGGTGCTAGTGCAAAAAAAAAAGATCTAAATGCCTGGAAGGCGGCTAAAGTTTGCCATCTGTACCTTCAATGAAAACCGGGGTGGGGGGAGGCCCTCGAGGTTTCCTACACAAGATGTAGGAAGCTTGAACCCTTAGTTTTACAGGTGTTGGGTGAAGTTGAATTATATATATAATAAATTGATTCACTTGTTTCACTGGGTGAAGCCAATCACAAGCTAGGACGTAAAGCACCTATTTCAGCGATGCACCTGGAACCCAAAGAATCCATGTATGGCATATTTATATACATATATTTACCTACATTTGGTTGATTCTTATGGCACATGTAGGTCCATATGCCAGACATGGATCCTGTGGGGTATGAAATCACCACAAATCACCAATTTATAACTCCAATGACATGTGTGTTCTTCTTCCTTGGGTAAAGGATCGAAGATGGGAAGAAGAACTTGAAGGCCTACGACATGAAGCTCTACAAGATTCTTGGGCCATGAAATTTGTGGATTTTTGTTATATATAAAAAATTTTATATATATATGTATTCAATATAATTATATATATATATATGATATGCAAATCTTAATACAAAAATCACTCACTATCACTAAGATCCACATACGAAGTCTTAAAGGGAAAAAAAGTCTCGAAGACTTGATCCAAGTTGGCAAGCTGTAATTTGCAACAGAAATACGATGTGGTTGCCTTTTGTTTGCCTTTCCCTAACGAAAAAAGCATGTTGCCTTGTGAGGTTTGTTGAACTTGCAGGTGGTTGAAAATAAGACTGGCAAACATGCCCTGGTGAACTCTGAGCTTTTCTTCAGAATAGCAATAAGATTAAACATGAAGCTTAAAGAGATGATAGTTGGAAGAATGAGGAATAAAATCGTTTGTCGGAATGGCATATTTTCAGAACTTGTCTTACATATTGAGGGTCCTATTTGACGCGTTTGTGATGTTCGTATTGGAGGGGGGTCCCCATTTTGAGGGGGGTGTACCTACAAAGATCATGACCAGTCAACATCCCCCTTTAACGTCCAGCCACCAGAAATCAGGGCTTGGTCAGAGATAATCATTCATTAAATCACCGTTGTCCAGTATGATAATGCCTTGTTCTTACGTTCACCCTTCTTTTGCTGATTGGATATGTCACGGTGAAACGAGTTAAGTGATCTTCCAAAAGGTCCCATTGTTGCTTTTCAGGATCGTTTTGAAGCCGCGAGTTCTTTAGATCAAGCGCGATTGAAGCGTAGAGAACTGGAAGGGATCTCTAAAGAAAAAAGTGCCTGGGACATAGAGACCTCTCCGTGACTAGACGAGCGGTTGTTGGATTTCAGTGTGGAAGTAAGTTTCCGCCAAGATTCCGGAATCTTAGATGGATAAAGACACAAAGACATAGACTCAAAACTAAGTGGTGGTTTCAAACATTTTTTATTTTCACCCCTAGTTGGGGAAGATTTCCAATTTGACTAATATTTTTCAGATGGGTTGAAACCACCAACTAGAAAATGATGTATTCAAAATTTGTATGACTTTGAAAGCTTTTATTTACCACTCAACAAACCAGGAACCTCCCAGACCCTCCAAGAGACCTTTCCGTGTTACTGCATTTTGGTTTTGGGTCCTGGGGAAGCATCCACCTTCACCACCAGATGTTGCAGGTGATGTTGAATCTAAGATGTGAATGGAGATTTAAATCAGATGGGGGGGACCTAAGCAGCTATTGGATTTAGTCCTTGGTTTTTTCGACCCCTGGCTAGAATTTGAATCTCTTAATGGTAATTACATGTTGTTTCGTTTTGAAGTTTTTTGGGGGGGGCGATTCTTGGGAAAAAAAAGATCACCTGGCGGCAGAGATTTATTATACCTACCAACTCTCATCATGGAAATCTAACAGTTCGAGGCCCCAGTCATAGCTATCATTTCCTGAAAAAAAATAATCGCCTTATTATATATATGACATTAATAGCATTTAAAGTACTTTTTTTTAGCAGGTGAAGATTAACCTTCAGATTCGAGCGTAAATGGGGGGGGGGGTGGCATTCAAGGGGTAGTACGTAGTAACCCTTAACTTCCCATGAGGTTTCTATCAAAATCAACACAGTTTCCACCAGTTTTTCTGAAAGGCAGGCCAGTGCACCTCCCTCTGTGGGTAAAAAATTCCCAGTTTGACACCACTAGAAAAAACACAAAGGTTGCAGTTTTGATAGGTTTTTGATGGCTTAGCATTATGGTTATATTTCCGAACATGTTTTACTTTAACAACTCAGTGGGTGAATTTTTATAATTATGATGCCGGACGCTTAAGGAGAGGTGTTCTATCATTGAAGTGGTTGGATTTTTTCACTTGTTTGAAAACCACCCTGCAAAAGCTCAAGGTTTCCCCCATGTTGGGGAAATAAATCTTCAACGGTCCCACCACCCAGTTTGTTCACCCGGAAGTTCTTGAGTTAGCGCTGGTCAACCTATTCCCCCCCAGAAATAAGGTCTTATTAAGGGCGATAATTAAGCCTTGGTTTCCTTTAATAGGGCCTTATTAAACGCTTATGTCCTGAGTGGGGTTACATGGGGGGGGGGGTAGGTTGACCAGCCATGATTGAGGTTTAGCTGGCATTGAGGAATGTCAAGAGATGAAACGTCAGCACATCGTCAGCTTACGACGCATCGCGGATGACCTGGATCAGATGCGTCGCAACATCGCCCTGCAAGCGCGTGATCCCATGTTGGTCCAAAGCCTAACGGAGTTGGCTGTCAAAATACGACTTGGACAGATGAAACAACAACCACCAAAGTTGTTGGAAGTTTAGGGCTTTTTTAGCATTCAGAAGTGGCCAAGAAGGACTGCTTAGGAAAATGGATGTTTTTTTTCTCAGAGACTCTTGGAAATAGTGAGTAAGAATATGGTCAGTACCATATTTTTTGGTTACCCAAAAGTTATTGATAGCAAATGTCTTGATTTCAGATACTGCATGTCTCGGAGTCTCGGAGACTTTTTTTGTTGTTTGAATATCGGACTTTTCCAGCCAAAGGAGTTGCTGTGAAAAAAGTGAGGCGTTTCACCTGGACGTCGCCGTTGAAATGACGGACGGCCTGGAAAGCAAAAAGGGCGATACTTGGGAAATCAAGGTCGACACTTTTTCACCCATAATTATAAGTTAGAAAAGAATCCCTCCAATACAGTAGCTACCTTTCAAATACTAGCTACCTTGTCTTTTCTTTCACGATTCTGGTAGAAAAAGTAGTAACTGGAGTGGAAACATATCCAGCATCCGGCAACAAACAAGTTTGGTTTTAGTCCAAACACGATCTGACTGAGTATCCTGAAGTTGTTTGAATCTCCAAGTACTTGGTGGTTTCAGTCACAAGTATAATTTGGAAACTTAGCTGAAGAGCGATGATCAGACTTGGGGAGCGCTTGACCATGGTTTTACCGGTAAAATCGGCATAAAAAAACAACAGCCGCTTGGCAGTTCCCAAACAGAACGAAAAAAATATGTCTTCGGACCGTGGCTTGCAGGGTGGGTGTTTGGATTTGTTTCCAATGTTTCCTGCTGGTTTCCTTCTCGATTACTATGATTACCTGTCAAGGGTTGCCCTCGACGGATGATTTTGAAGATCCAATCCTGTTGGGCCACATGTCGTGGAAGGAAGGATGCCTTGATGGCAGGGATATTTTGTTTCTTTTTCAAGCATGTCTTGGCCATACCGTGCCATTTCCAAAAAAAACATGCAAAGATGTATAATTAATATGCAACTGTAAATATATATAGTTGTTTGATAGAAGGATCTATTTCTAGTGGTTGAGCGGTCACCTTACCGTTACTCAACTTTCCGTTTAGCAACCAACATCGGGGTCCTTCCCGCAGGGCCCCAGCTGCCAAACGAGGCCAAAACTCTCCACCTTTCCAGTGCGAGGCTTGGCCAACATCGTACAGGCGCGAGATGGCTTGCCGACAGATACCCCAATTTTGGTAGGTTTGGATACCCGAGACAGGTAGGAGTTTGTGAAGGGGTTCAAAAATAAACCATATATGTAGGGAATACTGTAACACCTTAAGGTTGTGGTTGGAAGATGTTGGCATATCTTTGTAAACTATTACCTTTTTCCCCCGAAGGAATATAGACTCCTGAAGAGTTACTGAAAAACACAAATAGGAAGCCGGATCCCGGATCGTCTTCCAGTCGCACCATTTTTCAGTGCCGAACTGTTAAAGTTATAAACTTTTCATAGGGCAGGGCTTACAACTCTAAGTGGTCCAATCCTTTTTTCCCTTAGAATGATACACCTGTTTGGCCTCATGGGCGGCCCCAATTTCCTCGGATTACCCCAACCGTTCCAGGTGCTTGCCATCCAATTCAGGTGATGCAGTGATGTGATCGGTACCCCAACAGCCGATCCTCAACCAAAATTGTTGCCTTGGTAAGTAGATCCTTTCCTAGGTGGTGGTTTCATTTTTTAATATTATCACCCCTACTTAAGGGAAGATTCCCATTTTGACGGATATTTTCAAAATGGGTTGCAACCACCAAACTAGTCATAGTTCGGGAATTATTTCAGCCAGTAATATCACTAATTACCCGCAAAAACTAAGAGGTGGCCACTGAAAATCGGTACAGCACCTTTATTTTAGGTACCTCAATCCTTTGGTGATGTTCTATAAAATAAATTCATACGTACAACACATTTCATATATACGGTTGGTCAGTTTTTGGACAGTTTTCGGCCTAAAATCTTCTTTACGACGACTTGATTTGGGATATCGCAAGAAAAAGCCACCTGAAAAAGGTGTATTTTGGGGTCTATTAAGGGACAAGCAGGTGGAACTTGTATACATTTAAGGTCAAATTTCCTTGCGACCTTTTTGCCCCCCCAAAAAGGGCAGGCAAGGTTTCGGGGGAAATCCCGGAAATTTCAGGGAAATCTAGGTGATAGTGAAACATAGTTCCATGGATGGCCCGCTGTATTAGGACGAGGTGGAGGTTTCAAATACTTTTTATTTAGTCCCCGTACTTGGGGAAATGATCCAAAATTGACTATTATTTTTCAGATGGTTTAAAACCACCAAAATATCGTATATGATTTCATGGTGTAATTCATGGCCATAGCTCCGGTCCCCATTTTTTTTTTTTGATTGCGAAATCCGCCGGCTGAGATTTTCGGCCCAAGATCAATTTAAGGTGCAATTCGGCCTCTGTTTTGGTGCTTCATCGGCCCAGAAAAACCCCCATGATGAAAAGACGCTCCTTGCTTCGTCAGGCATCTCTTTTGTCTGTAAGTGGTAGCATGGAGGCGAAGATTCATCTGATCCAGCAGGACATGGTGAATAGATATTTAGAGAGGCATGGTTTTGGAGCTGTTAACGAACCAAGATATGTTCCAGCCTCCAGTCGTCTTCGCATGGAACCGTTACTTGTTGGACGTTTTAGCCCTTACTAGTAACGGTGCTTGGAAGGGAGCAAGTTGGAAAGAGGCGCTACATAACAGGAGGCCGCCCCTGATAAGAGAGCAAATAGAGCGGTGTATTTTTTGTCTTTAGAGGAGAATCGGAAGCAACATTGGGTGAAACAACTCAGAATTCCGATGACTCATTATGAAATATGGGTTTTGGAGGTAGTGGTTTTGCACCATAAAAAGAAAAGGAGCAATTGAAAAATAGTTTCCAAGCTACCCCAGTGAAGGGTAGCGCCAAAGGTTTCGGGGAGTCTCTCTAAGATTTAGTGGATGAGGGGATATCCAAATAGAAGCCATCCTGAAATAGATAGCATATGGAATTGATGTATTGTCCAACTGAACCTGAAAACTTGAAATTCTAAACAACATAACTGTACTCCAAGGGTGGTTTATACAAATTCGATCAAATTTCTTTTTAAACAAACTGTCAATAGACTTAATTTAACCTCGGCCGGGGCTCGCCGAGGTTGTATCCGATTCACTTGGCCAGTTTGGAGGGAGACGTTTTGATGGTTCGTACTATGCTGGAAGTGGGTGCAGATCCAGACCAAACTTTTAAAGGATTGAAAACTGGCACAGCTTGAGGTGGCACTTTTTTCTTTTAAACCGATGTTTTGTTTTTGAGGGGGTGGGGGGGGGGGGGCACCAAAAAGAATCCCAACAAAAAGGAAGGGTATTTTTCCTTGAGGATTATGATTTTTTGTCAAGGTTTGTCCTTTTTGTTATGACTTGTTGTGTTCAAATTCAACATTGGTTGCCTAAACCTGCACATGTGCCACAATCAAGTCAAAAAGAAACCTCAAATCAATGATTGAATCAATGACATCAATGTGTGGGGCCACAAATAGTGCGTGAAAAATGAGGTTGGTGATTTATTTTACCTTACATATGCGCTATAAGTGCTATATACAAATTCCTGAGAGGGAGCAATGAAGGAAGCGATTGGGATGAAAATGCTCATGTTCTTGAGAGATATTTGGGGTACATCATCGTTGTCCTACTTTCTTTCAAATGGCAAGTTGATGTGTGGTTTCTTTATAACGTCAAAGTTCAAACTTCCGGAGACTAATAACTGTTGCAACAATGTTCCAAATTACCGTACCCACCAAAATTAAACATAGATACCAAAAATATCCAAAAATGATGTTTTCTAAAATGCATCTCCTTTCAAGTATGGCTACTTTGGGTATCCATGTTAGTTTTCGGGGGTGTAATTGCTTTTGATTTTTTCCCAGGTTGACTAGTACACCAATT
Organism: Breviolum minutum Mf 1.05b.01; assembly: GCA_000507305.1. Classification (NCBI taxonomy): domain Eukaryota; class Dinophyceae; order Suessiales; family Symbiodiniaceae; genus Breviolum; species Breviolum minutum. The sequence continues at coordinate 8,064 of DF243830.1, read as the reverse complement.
GTTGTCACGTGCATTCAAGCCGCCGAGTTGTATACCATCAGTTTTTGGCCACTTTTTTCCGCATGAATATAGTGTCCACGTACATATTGAATGAGTTTACTATTCTTTGTCTATGTATACTGTAATACATGTAAATATAACATCTATATAAGCATTATATATTTGTTTCAGTGTATTTATTTTTGCATGTTCACACACACTGATCACTGTTTCTATGCAGTGAAAAATTCCACCCAAAATGGATTGTGGGCATCGGAAAACTTACAAAAAACTGCAGAAATCGCGGCAAAACGTTGGATTGTTGGATGTATTCATACGGTTTTCTAAACAAACCTCCCAAGGGGACATTTAAGGTGCCCATGCCTTGGTTCAAGGATGGTCGAGAGTCGATATCGACTGTTTTTTTCGGTGATAGATAGTACAGAGATCGAGCAATTTTGCAATCACTTAGAGCCTGCTCAGTGTTTTATTTGCAAGGCAGTAGTGTTTTACAATTTTATTTTAATGATAATGCGTTATTTTGGGTAATGGAATGTCAATCGCGAGGGTATTGAACAGTTTTTGAACGCCCCTGCCCGTTAAATGGTTGACAAGGTACCCCTTGCAGTCATTGGCTGATTGGTTCGTATTTTAAAGAAACGTTGCGTTGAGTACTAAACAAAGGCACCTCACCTCCATCCAGTTTTAAGAGAGATTTTGACCCAAGTAAGTTGGGCCCATGACTCAGGATTCCATGAAATTGCATATATGTCAGTTTTCCAACAAGTCGAACATTGTTGTCAGTGCGTATGTTTTTATTTGTGAGCATTTAAATGTTAAAAAAAAACATGAGTAGAGGATATAGTTGATAATTTGAACATCTATTCTGGAGTGACCCTCAAACCAGTATCAGTCACCACCATGATAATTTTCGTTCTTGGCAGGGATCCTTCTACCCCTTTTACTTGCGGCAGTTTCTGGGCGGGGGAGCATCCCTACTTGAAGTGTTTTATGTATCAGTATAGGTACAAAATCATTGATAAACACACACGGCCTGATAATTTATTATATATTCAGTGATTTATTTGTCAATTCAATCAGAGCTTATTCACACTAGTCATTCATGATATGTTTGTGTTTG
>DF243829.1:1562-34004 GCA_000507305.1 Breviolum minutum Mf 1.05b.01 | reverse complement strand
TGACAATCTGTAAAGACAGCCATCAATTCAGCAGAACTTTGGGCAGTCTTTAATGACAGTCTTTAATGACAGCGCTTTTTTTGAAAGAACCCTTCGCGGCCGCTTTCGGGAAAAAGGTGGAATTCAAGTACGGTTTGGTGGTAGCCTGGCTGTGTTCGAAGACCGTGAAAGTCCGTACTTTGCTTCGAGAAATCCCCGCCATGACATGTCAGGTGAAATTTGTTAGATTTCATCTATGTCACCCCAAACCCCCCATCCCCTTCATCCTGTAATCTGTAACATACTTGCTGTAGGATGTTGTCCGCCTCAAACATCTTTGTAAACAACTGCAAGAACAGAGTCTGAAATGTGTGCGGTTACTTTCAACTTCGAATACTGACTGTAGCAGTCTTCTGGCATTGTTTTTAACATTCTTTTTGAAATATCTTTTGACATTCTTGCCTTCCTCTTGCGAGATCAAAGAAAGTTGACCCCAACGTGAAAAAAAGGTACCGCAAAAAACCGCCCTTGTTTTACAAAAAGACACCTTCATGACAACTTTGTGTCACGCAGCGCTTCCCTGCACGGCTTCTCACGACCCAAAGCTTTCCACAAAGCTGCTTCAAAAAAGCTGAGTTGGTATACGTGCGAATCGTCGGATGGCCCCACCCAGAAGTAGTTAAGTCCCAAGGATGTGATCCACTGATGGCAGCTCCCCCTGCCCAAAAGCAGGTGTGTGCGAACCATCCAACCCGAGGCTTTCCACTCTGTGGCTCCTCCCGCCCTGTCTCGTAGCTGGCAAACTGGTCAAACCATTGATCTGCCACTCATGATGTTCAACTTCTCAAAACCGTGCCGCGGTGCAGCACGCGCTCCTCCAACTCATCGTTGACCACACGCCGATTCATATGCCACATGAACGACGGACTCTCCGTCTGTGGCCTATGAACATCACATCATTGGCATGTGTGGTGCTGGACGGCTCCATGGAGGCGCTATGATCCAACCCATTCAGTCACCACGTCAGTGGCCACAAGCTCCCGCTCATCGCACCACGTACAGCAAAAATTGAGCCAGTTTTCTTGCTGTTTCAGAGTTTACACTTGTGATTTCTTGGTGCTTGATGCAAAGCAGGCATCATAGAAAAACAAACTTGTCCATGTAGACTTCATTTGTGACATTCCTTCGGCGTATCTTCTGACATTCTTTCTGGCATCTCCTGCCATTCTCTTTGACATTCTTTCTGGCAAATCTTCTGTCGCACTTTCTGGCATATCTTTTGACGACATTCTTTCTGTCATACCTACTGACATTCTGTCTGGCATATCTCCTGACATAATTTCTGGCATTGTTCTGACGTTCCATATCTTCTGACATTCTTTCTGGCATATCTTCTAACATATTTTCTGGCATTCTTCTGACATTCTTCCTGGCATATCTTCTGACATTCTTTCTGGCATCCCTTCTGGCAGTCTTTTTGGCATGGCTTCTGTTCCGACATTCTTTCTGTTATATCTTCTGACGTTCTTCTTGCACCTGACATTCACTCAAGCATATTTCCTGACATTCTTTCTGTCATATCTTCTGACATTCTTTCTGGCATATCTTCTGACGTTCTTTCTGACATTCTTTCTGGGGTTCTACCTTGCAAATCTTCTGCCTCGTGGTTGAGGTCCGGTGGCGAACACTGACCGCAAATGATTGCAAAAGCCAGGACGCGGAGAAGAGGAGAGGAGAGGAGAGGAGAAGGAGGGGAGGACATCAACACAAAAATCTAACAACCCTCACCTGACAAGTGGGCGAAAAAAGCTACAGCCACTGCTTCTCTGTCGTTGCACTTTGCACTTGGTTCCCTTGCTTCGCTTGTCTGGCTTCATGAAGCGCTCATCTGTTCCGTAGGCTGCGGCTGTGCCGATGCAGTGTGCATCTCTCGCCTCTTGGCATGGCTGCCCCACAGTATAAAAACACATCTCCAAATTTGAATTAAAAACAAGAAGAACAACTTCCATGCAACGATGTCATCTGTCCAATATCTTGGTCGAGTCATCATTGAATTATGTCGATTCAAATTGCCAATGCTCCCCGAGGCCCTCGGGCCCCAAAGATTCCGAAAGCTGCGGCGGCAGCGAACTCAGGCGCCTAGCGAAGACCTGAGTCAAGCTGTGCAGTCGAGACGTTTTTTGACGGCTTTTCTTGTTTGGCAAAAAATTTTCTTTTAAAAAAAGGTTTTACTAAACGTTATGTAAATTTAGTAACGACAAAAGCCTTAACCAAGCCCCGAACCATTCCAGCAGTGGCTACCGCGAGGCAAACAAAGCCAACAAAAATATCGAAGCTCCTCCTTGCGTGAATTTTTTTTTTGGCTAAACATGGCAAAGCTTCACATTTCTTGAGATACCCATGCTGAGAGACTCTTGCCTGCCCTGTCGTTATCTTTTGGCTCTTCCTGGTCATGCTGAGAACTGAGGGCAGGTCCCCCAAGTGCTGTGTTCTCGTCTGCCAATGACATACCTCGAAGGGAAAGCTTGACAAGTTTCGAGAATGGTGAATGGTGAGGGATGGTTGAACGATGTTGAGTGTTGTTGTGTTGTTGTGTTGTTTTTTTCTGGGCACATGCCGAGGAAGGTATAAAGGAGACTTCGGCCACTGAGCTTTGTCAAGTACCTCAATGGTCTGTATGTGCTTAGAAAAAATCAAAACCAAAAACACAGAACGACAGGATAACCAAACGGATAACAGCGAAGACTGCAAACATTCAACGGATTGGAACTTTGAAGACTAAGATATTGTGGAATTGCCAAGCTTTCGCACGGAAAGTTCTCGCTGACCATCGGATGCGGCCGTATTTCTGCCAAAACCCCAGCTACACCTGTCATTTGTCACAAACACACAGCAAGTCCTTCCAAACATCAAATAGTACATCATACTCATCATACTTCGATGTTTTACAAGTTCGCTGCTCCTGCTCCTCCCAGCAGCGCGCATTCAGCAGTGAAGTGCCTCGACTATCTGCACGCATCCCCTCACATCCTGACCTTCCCTCAAAAGCATCCAACTGCATTGCTGAATGACCAAGCTGTTCTCACTTTCCTAATGTCCTACAAAAGACTCCAGTTGTGAATCCTGAAACATATCACAAAAACCTAGCTGGGAAGCAACAAAGTTCCACATATGACATAAATAAAGATTTCTCAACAAACAGCTGTTCAAAAAACGAACTGGGATCATCGCAGGGCCCTCAGGAAACTTCCTGCTGCAACTTGTGGCAGGAGATCCTTACATTTTGCGCACAATAGGGGAAACATGAGAACAAAATCAAAGCACAATTGAAGAATGGCCCATGTTGTAATTCTCTGCAAATCAACACATCTCATCAAATATGTCTTCATGACAAAAACCGTAACATTGCTGTTCACGGATTCAACACAAACCTTTGATTGTAGTTGGATAAACTTGTTGCAAACGTATCAATGAAAATTGAGGCGCAATTCACGTGGTACTGACCTTTGACGATGAAGTATCCGTGACAACTTACGCATAGTTTGGCGACAGAATGTCAAACGGCTAGATTTTTTGTTTCAAGTTTCCAAATGGCGGTGAATTCAAATATCGTACTTTGTTTCGGTGACGAACCAATTGTCATCTCCATCGTCCTAACGAAAACACGTGTGCTTCTTTGCATTCCTGCTCAAGGAATTCTGGGTCAAGGCACGATGAAGAAGTAGAGGGTGGCCGCTAAAACCAATAAAGCGGAGGCACCACCTTAGGCAAGATTGAAGCTACGGCGGTGTCACAATGAAAAATCAAGAAAACATTTCAACATTGCAAAGCACCAAGTTTGTTGACATACAATATGCTTGTGAATAGTTGGATTGCAAAAATACAAAGGCCAGCCTTGACTTTCGCAATTCCGAAACAAATTCTGAAATTTTTATCGTTGTAAAACATGTGCTGTAAAGCACTGGCGCGTCATATGCAACGAAAAGGGAAACAAAGTTGAAAGTGACATGTTTTGCAAAAACCCTGTCACTAAGAGCTACGGAACCGAGTTTCTGAAAACGAAAGAAGAAACAGAACAAATGTCAACAAACATGGGTAAAAAAAACTGGCAAACCCATCATGTGCTCGCCGAAAATGTCGTAAAGGTCGTAAATTCTTCTCCAGAAAAACCACGAGAAACACATCATGGAAAATATGTCCGGCAATTGAGCCAAAATTTTGAAAACTCTTCCGGCTTCAACCTGCTTGGTCCACCTAAGGCCCTAAGGCGACGGCCGCCAGCGAGGCGCAACAGCGCTTGCGAGGAACGCATGGCTGAAATGGCTACGGCAGGAACGGACAAAGTTTGCTCTTCTCGTTTTGGCAAAGCCTTCTCCGGAAATGCAGCCACGCACGAACTTGACAGTCGAAATGTTCCTGAAATCCACAGGCCCTGACACATCGGCGGTGCAAGATTTCGGTAATGAATCATCATTGTGGCTTGGGTAAATAAGGGGGACCATGTGGCCACAAGAACGGAGGTCGTGGCTGGCCGGACATGCGAATACAATTGGCTCGTTCCCTTTCTTTCAATGCCAATGATGACCGACATGATCCGTTTGAGAGTTCTGGAGCGCAGGTGGGTGGTGTCCAGCCGCGCTCTTCGAGCGCCATTGCTTTTTGCTGTGTGAATGATTGGTACAACTGGGAAGGGTTTTTAGGAAACTGTTTTAGATACTAAGGCGGGCAGTTCCAGAGTGATGGCGAAATTGGATGCGCAAATGAGGCTGAAGCACCCGTGGGGCATTGTAGGTGTGAGCTTGGTGTGGGACAACCGGGTGTAATGAATAAACACCGATCCATTTAGCGGAACAATTCGCTCAGCGATGGAGGAGTAGTGATGGCCACGTGTACTAGATCTTTGCAGAAAACATCTCGCTGTTTGCGGGACCTGCGCAACAGCTTAGCTATAAAGTTGGTGACTTTTGTCGAGAATGTCGGTTTCAAATTCCACGCTGCCCAAACAAAAAATTTGACAACTCAAATGCCACCACGCCACCATCGAAGGCAGTGACGACCCGCTCTGGTTTGGAGTTTTGGTGGTGTGCCGTATATAAAACTCTAGGTCTCTCACCCGGTAAAGCGTAGCTTGGTAGTTCAGCTGGGTTTAAGTTTCATATAAGGGAAGGACATCTGCGTTTGCAAGACTCGATTGTTGGACCAATAGAAACACGCGTGAGAAAATTCTATGGACCATCGACTCCGCGATACTGTCCGTGCACTTCATGCCAACCCAAGGGTTTCCATCTCGTGGGCTATTTTTAAGTGGAGCCAGCCGTGGCTCACACACAATGCTTTGTGCATGGCAAAAATGGAGAAAACAACAATTGGAAACACAGGGGCCGGGTAGGTGGTGAGCCAAAAAAATATCGGGCTAATGAATCACAAAAAAAGTAACGTCAAGTTCATGCAAGCCTCAACATATGGTTTTTGCAATGGCAACTTTTAATACAAAGTAATTTTTCGGTGGCATCAACCTGGATCACTTGGTGGAACAAGTTCCCCTCAAAAAGCATGGAATGAAGTAAACATGTACTTCACATGCTTTGCGCAATGGATGTGTGAAAAGTTCCGGATATCAATTAATGAAACAATGGCTTTCAAAATGAACGGATTGATGGTGGAGCCCTGTGACCTTGTGGTAAACATTTCGGAATCCCGACAAAGTATTCGATTATTGCCCTGTTGGTGGACGCATTCGGTGAGCCACATGTGGGGGATGTTAGCAATTTTTTTTTTCAGTTTGGTTTGGTGCGTAAACTAAAAACATTAATTGCCATCACTAAACGCACTTAACGATCAACATCTTGTGTTGCATCCTTCCAGCAACTATACCTGTCGAAACAGCCAACGTCCACAAAAAAAATCTAGAAATATATCATGTGTTTGCTTGGAATATTCCAGCGCAACGTTCATTTGGTTGTCCTTGCCGAAGTAATTGTTTACATGGCACGCACGGTTGCTATCCTATTTTCGCCTCGTCCCATGCTGTAGGGGGCATGGTGTATATAATTTTAAAAATACTTCTGCACACAACTTCTTAATTCTTGAGGGTTGACGGGGGCTTACAGGGGTGCGGTTTGGGACTTGAACACTTTTGGGTGGGACAATGGACATGAGGTCTGTCATTGCTTTTTCGGTTTTGGCTTTCAAGCTGGGAATGGGAGTTGGACGGTGTGGTCGGGAGTGGCAACTTTCACGGTGGAACAATGGACATAAGGTTTGTCACTGCTTGTCCCTGCTGTGAAGATGGGATCACGAATCGAAATTCAAATATCACAAATGGCAACGGTCGTTCATTTCCATCCGCCCGCCACCACATACGTGAACACCTAGCCTGTTGACTATTGGTGATGTTCCCTATACAATGCCGGAGGAAAGAAAATGCCCTTCCTTGCTGCCACATTGCACTGCGCACATGCCAAAAATTTTTCATTGCATGTCTCTCGGGTGATGTTGATAACGGCTGTCGTTTTTGGGCCCGCCTTGTCGTGTTCCACCGTATGGCACACTTCACCACCGCAAGGGTCCAACAAGCATTTAATGGAAGATTTTTTTTGACATCCTAATCCTTCGGTGGGGAAGGACAAGCGTTTTAAAAAAATGTGCGCAACATAATTTCACCACAGCAACCGGCCCTTGCCGTGGAATTAAATGCTTGGGCGAGTTGGTGAATGAGTGCAAGAAAGGAAAAAAACAAAAGGAAGGAAGGAACAAAGGAATGAATGCATGAAGGAAAAATGGATTGAAGACATGAAGGAATGAAGAAATAAATGAACGAATGCATGAAGGAAAAATGGAATGAAGACATGAAGGAAGGAAGGAATGAACGAAAGGAAAGAAGGAATGAAAAAAAATGGACGAATGCATGGATGCATGAAATGAAGTAAGAAATGAATGCATGAAGGAGTGGGCGGGACCTCCATGCTAGATTTTTTTTTTTTGGAATGGATGCCCCCCTAAACATATATCCCCTCTTATCACATAGAATCGTGTTTTTTGCGTGGAATGCGAAGGGTGCAGCCCCAAGATGGTGTTCGAGATCGAGTTCATGGCTGCCATCCAATAACGGTGGACTCTACAATCCAAGCATTCGTGCGCACGTTCTTTTTCCGAAATTTCCACAGCTAGCCCGTGTGGATGTTCAAGTTTTGCTGGAACCTTGCCAACTGTTGGCAGTGTCCTCATCCGATTTTGCATCCAGAACAGCAATGTCCCCAGCATCAGTAAGGAAAACTCATCGTTTGAAAGTTTTACCCGCCATTTCGACAGTGCCCACTTAATCATTGAACAAAACCAACGTAGGCTCAGAAAACACTTGTCGCAAGTCATGTCGCAGCTGTCCTCCATTGATCCCGTAATTTTCCCGCATTGTTGGAAAAATAATTGTGGCGATATGCAATGATCGCCAACCGCTTGCCCCAAGGCGATTCCCGATTGAGACGCTCGAAGGCTTTGGAAACATGAAGGCTGACAATCCAGAATGGTCCATTTTGTAAATTCGTCGGGGTGAAGTTCTTGTGCAAACATTTTCACCATTCGATGTTCCATTTTGCGGAGAGCACTCCACATAGACGAGTCGGGTGGGTAGTCCATCAATTGCATCGATTTCCGTTTTCGCTTGCCTGAAATAATGTTTGTTGTGCTTGTCGCGCCTGAGGACGGCTGCTTCCTGTATTTTGGTGCAATGGAAACGTATCAATCTGAAGATGGTTACGATATTTTGATGCCGTTTTTTTCACACACGCCTTTTTGCCGCGATTGGGTCTCAGTGAGCTGTTTTGTCACCAGTGGTTGTTTTGGCTTTAGGACAGCGAGCAATGTGTAAGACTCAGCCTCCGCAAACTTGGGTGCCAGGGGGGTGAACGAAAGCTATGCAACGCTGCAACGAGGAAGGAGGATGGGGGAAGTAACAGGAGGGAGGCCTAGCATCAATAGCAGCATCATCATCCTCATCATCATCATCATTACCATCATCATCATCATCATCCTCATCACCAGCAGCATTCTGACAAACGTTTGGTATCATGAGCATGGTTGTCGCATCAGCAGCATCGTGGACATCCACAGCAGAAGCCAGAGAAATGAAGTCTTTGTTTGGTTTCCTCTTCTTCGTCCTGGTCATCTGCTTTATCGCACGAGCATCAGTTATGACTCAACATCATGTCCATCCCGATCAGCATCCTGATGAATATCGCCAACATCATCAGCATGATAACCAGCAGCATCCCCCCCATCAAACATCATCGTCAGCCTCGTCATCATCATCATCATCATCATGATCATAGGCATCATCATCATCATCATTATCATCATCATCCTCATTATCATCATCATCTATCATCATAGGCATCATCATAAGCATCCTCGCCCACAGCCGAAACCAGACATCAAAGTCTTTTGTCTGGATTCCTCCTCTTCCCCAACGCAGAAGTAGCACGCATGGCGTCGTCAGCATCATCAGAAGCACCATCGCCCACAGCCGAACCCTGACATTAAAGTCTTTTGTCTGGATTCCTCTTCATCATGGACCCATCGGTAGCAAACACAGCATCATCATTATAGCCAGCATCCTTAGCAGCAAAAACAGCAGCATCACTATCAGCATCATCATCCTCATCATTTCAAACTCACTCTGTCATCGCCAAAGCACAGCGTCATCATCATCATCATCATCATCATCGTCACAAGAAAACCGCTCATGCATTCTGCAGCTTGCGAGAAAAACAACCTTGTCGACGTTCCGAAACAAGACAAAGGATGTTGGACCTCATTTTGTTTTTGAGTTTGCTGTAGCACCAAATGAGGGGATCAGCTGACGCATGTACGTAGCTTTTCCACTGCTGCCCTCATCAACTCAAGATTGAATCCAGACAAAATAGCCATTTGTCTGGAGTCGTTGGAGAGCAGGTTGAAGGTGCTTTCCTCCAGCTCAGGGGCGGTATGACTCATCAGCGTCATCATTGGCATCATCACCCACAGAGGAATCCAGACACGGAAATTGTTTGTCTGGAATCCTCTGCATCATCATTGACGAGGTAGCATCATCATTGATGAGGTAGCAATCAAAAGTGGGCTCCATCAGCTAGCAGCCTGGAGATCATCCTCAGCAGTTGTACCGTGGGCATCATCATCATCATCATCATCATCATACTTAGCATCACCATCAGCAAGATCATAATCAAAAGTGGAGGTTCAAAGTCAAAAGTCAAAAAGTCAAAGTCATGATGATAATCATCATCACCATCAGCAGGTGAATCACATCATCATCATAATCATCATCACCCACTGCAGAAACCAGACACGGAGGTCTTTTGTCTGGATTCCTCGTCATGGCATCGAAAGGGCGGCAATCGAGAGTGAGGCGTGTCAGCTAGATCTTCATCAACTAAGCCCCATCAGTCAGCAGCCTTCGGAGCATCACCTTTATCATCATCACAAGAAGCAGCACCAGCATTATCAGCATCATCACCAGCCTCATCATCACTAAACTCACATCGTCACCATCCTCATCATCCTCATCACCCACAGCCGAACCCAGACAAACGACCTCCTTGTCTGGCTTCCTCTTGGTCATCAACAGTCATCACACCAGATACCAACATCTCATCATCGTCACAAGAAGCAGCATCATCATTAGCATCATCATCACAAGCCTCATCATCACCAAACTCACAGCTTCATCATCCTTATCACCCGCATCAGAACACAGCATCATCATTATAGCCAGCATCCTTAGCAGCAAAAGCAGCAGCATCAGTATCAACATCATCATCCTCATCATCACCAGACTCACAATGTCATCGCCAAAGCACAGCGTCATCATCATCATCATCATCATCATCATCGTCACAAGAAGCAGCATCATCATTAGCGGCTTCATCACCAGCCTCATCATCACCAAACTCACACCTTCATCATCATCCTCATCATCCGCAGCATCCTCATTATCCATAGCCAAACCGAGACAAACGACCTCCTTGTCTGGCTTCCTCTTCGTCATCAACAGTCATCCACACCAGATACAAACATCTCATCAGCCCTGCTCATCCCAGCCCGGCCCCAGGCGGGAATCGAGCTCCTGACCCCCCCCTGACCCTCCCCCACCCATGACAAAAACGATTGATCTATCAAGGAAATGACCTTCCCCGCTCCCCCGCAAAAGTTTGATTCATCAAAGACTGTGGCGTCGAACCCTCCCTAGTACTTCTTATGAAGGGAAAACTCAGCTGGCTTAGGCCAGCTTTCGTGATTTAATGTTCTATTTTGGAAATTGCTTCGTAACGTTGTCCCCCTGCAGGCCTGTCCATGGCATGAATTTTTGCATGATTAAAATGGTCGGGTCAGCGAATTTGCGGCCCTCCAACAGAACGATGTGTCCGTCAGTAATGCGGCCAATCACAAGGCCCTCTGGCTGCAGAACGTCGAAGACTTTGCCCGTTTGTGCATGTGCAATAAATTCGCTGGATGGAAATGCGTTTTGCTAATGCAATGGACAATGCAACATGGACGCCTCATACAAAGCAGGCTGGACAATACACTGGCCCAGGACGAGGCTTGGACGTGCCGTCGAGCGATGTAATGAGTTTGATCCAACTTGATTACATTTTGACCTCCCCAAAATTTTCAACTGAAAAATCATGGTGTGATTTCTCTATCCCGATTGGTTTAGATCATCGATGTGTTCATTGTCAGTTGAGAATACCGTTGCCCAAACCGAAAAAACGAAAAAAAAAATGAGCCTGAAAAATTGGCGGCCCAACCTGGATGAAAACAACGTCGCTTTAGACTTTCAATCAAAAATTCGATCACTGCTTGCGGCAAACTGTACGGCAAACATGGAAGTTTTGGAAAACATGTTGGTTCAAGCTGGCATTCATCATGGAACGGTGCTAAACTTCAGGAGGCATTTCAGACCGTCAACAGAGTTGAGGACATTGAGCCATTTTGGACGCATTCTCAAACACAAGTCGCTCGCAAAACCCTGAGCTTGCAGATTCGAAAGTTACATCGTCGTGAACTGCGCCTATGGAGATCCTGGCACTTGGCAACCTTATTGAAATATGTTTCATGTTGGAAAACGTTGCGAGAAAATTTGCCTCGACCATCAGGACGACGATCTGCACAACAACCAGCTGTGCATGAATTCGCTTCTATGCTAGAAGCATTGTTTGTCGGACCTCCTGCACAAGCATCAAATTTTCCATCGATGTTGGATCCACCATGGACATGGGCAGACCTGATGCAAGCAATTAAACGGTTAAAAATCAACAAAGCATCAGACGATTGTGGTCTCACAGCTGAGTTGTTGAAAGTTGCGCCGGACGAATATTTGATTGCAATGCTTGATGCTTTCAATTTTATTTTGCGCACGGGGCAAATACCCGCATCTTGGAAGTTGACCCTGTTTACAATGTGGCCGAAAAAAGTGCATTCCATACAGACGAGTGATTTCAGACCTATTGCGAACATTCGATTATTTTACAAGGTGTTCGCTTATATGGTTCTAAGCCGCATCGAAAATATCTTGGAACTGGAACAGCCTGAAGAACAACATGGTTTGTGTCCAGGAAGAAGAATCGAAGAGCATCTGTTAACAACAAACATCCTTTTGGACAAGGCGACCGCGGCTGGAAGGACAATTTGGATTGTAAGTCTGGACTTGTCAAAAGCTTTCGACCGTGTGCATTGGCCAGCACTGTGGGCAGCTCTACATGACCAAGGTGTTTCCGAACATTGCATATGGTTACTGCAACACATCTATGACCAACAAATTGGCGAGGTCGTGGGAGAATGGGGCAAGAACCGGAACTTTGCAATCATAGCCGGTGTGACACAGGGGTGCGCTTTGAACCCAAGACTTTTCAGTGCTACATTGGAGTGGGCCCTGCGTAGTTGGAAAAATGAATCCCAAGGGGCAGGAATTGATTTGGGGGATGGGTTGCCGAATCTCATGGAACTACGTTTCGCTGATGATATTCTACCCTTTGCAAATTCTGGCCCGGAAGCTGCGCAACTTTTGGACAAATTGATTACTGCAGTTGGGCGCGCTGGATTGATTCTCAATGCTGAAAAAACGGTAATGTTAACCAACCAAGCACAACCGCCAGCAACACTTGTGATAAGGCATGGTGTTGCGGTCAAGGTACGCGATCGCAATCAAGGACCAAAATGGCTAGGATGCATGTTAACGGCTGCTGGGAGTATGGGACAGAACGTTGATCTTCCTTACCACATACAGCAAGGCACAAAATGTTTCCACAGCAACCGTTGGATATTACAAAATCGGACCCCAGTGGCCACCGCACCATTTACAAAGATCACCTTTTGAAACTTGATGTTTCATTTCGGAAACTAGGCCGTTCTATCGTGGCACCGCCTTCAGATACAGATTGGTCGTTGGAATGGCACGACATTTTTCACCAGTGGAATATTCGGGTTCAAGATTTGGCATCTGCAGCTGCGATAAAACCATGGTTAAGAATCGTGTGTAAGCAACATTGTGGCCTGTTTTGCTATGTGGCGCAATTGCCCGAACACCGCTGGGTACATCGCATGTTGGCGTGGAATCCGCCCATCAGAGCTCGACAGCTAGGTCGGCCAAGGCACACTTGGGATCAAAAGGTCACAGCCTTCTGTCGCTACAAACAACTCGGGCATTGGATGGAATACGCACAGGACAAAAAAGCATGGTTGGCACTTTCTGGCTCTTTCTACAACTTCTGCATGGCCTAAAATGAAGCGATTTGTAAATCCGGATTTGTAAATATTATCTCTTTTGGTTCACCGCGTGCGCCCAAAATGGGCCCGCCACACGGCGTCCAGGCTTTGACTTGACTTGACTTGACTTGTCGGTGAACGAGGTATAGTCAGCAAACTCCTCCATCCAATAAGACGTGCGCTGGGCACCTTTTAGCCAGATTCGACTTTCTGTGCTCCGCTAAGATGGTTCATTCTCAAACCCGCAGGTGGAACCAGGGCGGGAAGTTCGTCCCACCCCTGTACAACCCATCGCTGGAGTGGCAAGGTGGAAATATAGGTAACAATTCTTTGCTCTTGTCGTAAGCACCCGGCAAGCCATGTTTGAAACGATGAGGAAAGGTGACAAAGTTGATTCGCCGGTTCCTGTGATGAAGGATTGCAATGCACCGCAATGTCCAACCACGTTACCACATGCAACATGGCCTGTTTGCATCAACTGTTTTCGACGCAGCATGGCGGTGATGTGCAAACTCCAACGTGTGATTCGTAATTTTCCTTGTGCATACCAAGTGTTCCAAGCATTTAAATTTAGAGCCACGGTCTACCACCTCCATTGCGGGTCTCTTATTCAAAAATTGCAAGCAAAACTTTGACTTTACTCCTGTATGCCATGGTGCGGCAACCCATTTAGGGCACAGGGGGTGAGAACTAACAAATACATTACATATGCAAAAAAGTGACAACATCCGGCAGGTACTGCAGCCACAGAGGTATGTCTGGGCTGCAACCGGTCACTCTCCAATGTTGTCTGACCTGCAAAATATTCCCCTGGGAAAAAACATGTGCTAACTCCTATGATTGACACATTGCTCTGTTGGAGGGACCCAATTATACTGACCCGACCATTTCAACATTCACTGAGAGTAGGAAAACCTAAGATCGTTTCCGCCGACAAGGTCTCTTATCAACATTTAGTGTTTTATGTTGAGGCACGAACCAAAATTTAAAATGGCAGTGACTTCGTGGAACCTCTTCCGGCAAGGTGCGGTTTCCTTGGAACAAACTTCGACTCTGGGAGGGGTCGGCCGCATCACATGTGAATGTGTGGCCACATTGAACCAAGAGGCGTTTTTCCCAACACACCGTTTCTCGTAGGTGGGCTGCATTGACTTGTAGTAGATGGTAGCTTCAAGGCATGTTCGTTTACATCCCGGCAGCCCCAGATGTGCAGGTACAGAGGGCTAAGTCCAACCCACTGTTCGGGACGCGCATGGCGCGATAGGGCGCACATCGCCGGTGAGACGTCGGTTTCCGTCCGCGATGGTGCCGGTTACGCAAACAAACGGTAAATTTGGCTGGCCACCGGTTGAACAAAGCATTGGTGATCCAAAGCTTTGCAACGGGGCTGGGATGGTCTGCTTGGGTCAAGAGTTTCAAGAAGGTTGTGGTTTCCTGGCTCCGGCGCCAACATTTTCGATGGCAAACGCAACAAGTTTGCAGCGTCGTTCGGGGTATGTGCGTTCTTTCGGACGCCTGGCGTCGTGGACTGCGGCTCTGGCACAGCGGCCTGTTCTGGTGCGGGGCTGCGTGCGGTAGCATGAGGAAAAAATACAGTGAAAATGAACACCAGGCGGAGGATACTAACTGGTATACACAACCATTCTCCGCGGTCGGTGGATGCAAAACTAATAAGGAACAAAATTGAGGCATCCAAGCATGGGACAGTAGACATGGTGTTCTCCACGCAACATTTTGGGTATTGGCTTCAGGGGTGGGCCTGGGGGTTTACGGCTGACACTGGATGGGGCTGGGGGCTTGAGGCCCTAAGGGTGGGACAGGGAGTGTGGTCGCACAAGCAATCTGGATTCGACGGGGTGTGTAAGCGATCCGATTTTGACGGGTACAAACGATTTCGGATTTCGCGTCCGCTCCTCGCATCTGCCATTTACAGGGCAATCTGCGATTTTTATCCTTTTAACGCTTTTAATTCCCGACATTTTTGTGAATAATGACCTTGCAAATTCCAATCGTGAAAGCCTTCCTGCCATGGTGGGGTCCAATCAGTATCGAGTGGTGGCAACAGGATACAAACAAGGACAAGGACCATCATTTGACTTTTGCTATGATCGTCGTTTGCGTTGATAGCAACAAACCAGCTGTTGGTGCTTAGAGCGTTTGCAAGGGCAGCATTAGAGCAAGGATTCAGTTCGTCATACATTATGTCATACATGACTCGCATGCACGGCACACGGCGTGTCATGTTGCTTACTTACCTCATCGCTGGGTCCGTTGTGTCTTGGAAGTTTGGTTGTCCTGGAGATGGAAAAAAAAAAGTCAATGGATGGCAATGGCCCACAAATTGATAACCATTTGCACTGAAATTGACGATCCATGTGCATTCACGTTGCGTCAGGAGACTTTCGCAAGCTTTTCTATTCTTTCACAATTTCCAGTGCTCAGCAGCAAAGCAGAAAGCAAATCTTTGAATTTGACGCGGCGGAGTGAATTTCTATATACACGCCAAAGGGCAGCAAACGACAAAAACAGCTTCGATCTCATGACAAAGGTTTGGTGTGTTGAATATGTTGGAACAATTTTTTCAAATGCAGAAACAAACGCAAATGTCACCTTCGAAAAGTGACGAACCAGTTGCCCTCAACTCTACCTTTTGTGTATAGCTAAAGGATGCTAAAGGGTTCTCCAAAGCCACAACCCTTCGCCACATTCTCCGTGGCTGCTTGGCAAAAAACCCTGAAACAGAAGTGTGCTAGTTTTCTCATCGTCTTTGGCAGCATCAACATTGGAGTGTCGCCAACGTTCTCCCAGTGTTCCCCGGCATTTCGTGTTCCGCATCTTTCACGATACCAGGTTCATCAAACGTCGGCATCTTGCATCTCATGTTCCCAAAACGGGTCCGCTGCGTGATGTAGTGGCCGGAAGAATTGACCTTCGGAAGTCAACTTTATGTCGCGACTTGATCCCACATTGGTCTCCGAAATGTTGAACTCAAGAACTGTTCAATGTTTACGTTCAAAGGGCGAGGCGTAGGTGTATGATGTCGCAAAAATTCACAAGTTGCTCCGTAGCGAGAAGCCCGTGCTCACCATACTTGGCACCCGATATATCTCATATCAATATATGACTATATCAATATATCTTATTCTGATCCATAAGGAGGTGAATGACTAGATTTCAGACGCTGGCGCTGAGTGGCTAGTTTTCTTGGTCTGGTGGGCAACACGATGGAACTGCAGGTTGATCATGCTACAGCGTATTTTCCTCACTGTCAACTTTGTGGCATGAAATTTGCTCCGGATTCGAAGGCAGACCATGACATTTATCGAAGGAGAGAACGTGCGCATGGGGAAGATGGGAGCTTCTTCTTAGCATTCTGATCGTGCGGTGAAATTCATGCAATGTGGCTCGCATGTTTGATTAATCGCCGGTAAAGCAATCGACGGAGAACGACTTACAGTGACTTAGTGACTTACTTATTTACTTTTTATCTTTCGCAAGTCTTGTTGGCGTCCGAATAGCCTCATCATTCGAAAAAAATGATTCAAGTTGGCGTCCGAATAGCCTCATCATTCGACTGCTGAATATATTTCGTTTCCTTGTTTCCTCGACTACTCCAAGTGTATCATCCTGTGTAGGGCGGTTGAGTCAGTTGAGTCACTGAGTTGGGTTCGCACAACAGTCTTTCATGCAAAGGAAACGCGCAGCTTTTTACGTTCAGAACACACCATGCGCCGTGCACGTTGTTTGCTTGTTTGCTCATCACGGATGCATCGATGCATCCCAACACGACGAGTCGATTCTGTGGTGAAGACATGACGTAAAAACGTCAAAACGGCTCCGTTTGAATTTGCCAAAAGTGGTGCCTTCGGGGTGCGATTTACGAAGATAGTCTTAGCGTTTAGCTTTTTAGAGGCAAAAAACAGCAAAACTTTCTGACTGTTGTGACTGACAATACTGCTCTGTTGATTTGGTGATTTGGCTGCATGTTGTTCCAACGGAGACCCAGGAAACATAGCCATCTATCGCATCTATGCTTGGCTATGCAGGCCTGTCAAAACAACTGATCTACTCGTCGAGTACGATGGATTTATGATTTTATGGATTTGGAATGTCTGGCAACGGGTAGACTCGGTAGACGCAATGGAGCCATGCGCTAGGGCCCCCCTTTGAGCGGGACACGTAGCTCACGTGCATCCTAGCATAGGATGCACTGAAGTATTCAAGAATGTTTTTTTCAAATCTGCAGCCTCAACCTGCAGTCGAGCAATACCACACGTATTGACAACTCCACACTTAATCACCTACGATTGGTGCTGGTCAGGCCACTATGTAGCAAGCAAACACAGACTTGGTTCATTCGAGACAAAACAATTGAAAATGTGCCAAGGGCCAAGGATGGAACTTCGGCCAGATCCTTGTTGGACCGGAGCAATGCTGGTAATCAACCAAACTCTTCCCCAACACAGCCGAGACTGACCAAACTTCAAGAGGATTCGAGACGAGTTTCAAACAAACGCAAGGCAGGCCACATTTTTAGATGCCAAAATGTATCGGAAAGGCTGCCCACATCGCCAAACTTCCGCAAATGGTAGCAAACCAGTGGAACTCACCGAGAGCACCAAAACATGTAAAGACACGCAAACACATAAAACAAATAAGCACGTCTGAAATTGTTAGAACGTAAGCATCGCGTCCAGGCTTTTTGACCAAATGCCTCGAACATTTGGGCAATATCAGAAGGGGATCCACGCAGCGTTCTACCGCACCCGCAAACATCCGTAGATTTTTGATACAGTTTTGATGGTGGAGCAAACTGCTCGCTTCCGATCCAAGGGTCTTACGCGATGGATCAAAAGAGCCTTGTATCAAATGTTTCAAATGATCGGAAAAAATACGATGTGAACGCCTTCTTTGCACATCCGTTGACGCATGATTTTGTGTTCGGCCATTTTCGGTACTTCCGCCAACCAGCAAACCCAGTTCATTCCAAGCGCAAGTCAGAGGCATCATGAACCATCAATCACTGTATGAAAAATTCATCAACCATGCGTAATCATGAACATTAAAATTAAAAAGCACCGTAAGCCAGCAAAGGGTTTGGAAAAACATCCAATCCGTCTCATTTCTCGGCTGTTTGTTGCGTTCAATGAATCCCGAAGGCAGAGCGATGCGTATTTGCACATTATTTGTTCCCCCAAAATCGTCGAACTTCACTCATTTCATATCAGCTTATTCTAAGTCATTTGCACATCCAAGAAGCACAATCAATAGCGACAAAATTTTCATGCCCAAAAACGTCTTGGATACAAATCTTTCTCGGAACAACAAATGGTTTTCTGAAACAAGTCGAGCACGCCTGCTTTGTCGCCCTCTTTTTCAACAGAGTCGTCCGCGTCTCAGGAGACCGCGCTGCACGGAGAAAGTCTCCAAATCGCCCGAGCCGCCAGCCGCGCTCCGCGCAAGAGCGCGTCAAATTTGTCAACAATACTTTGTAATCAAATGGTCACATATTGCATCAGGTCTGCACTATATGTTACCCGTAGTTCCCGGGCGGGCCGGGGGCAGAAGTTTCGGTTTCAAACCCTAGAAACTGAACAAAAAAAAGTTGAGTATAGAATGTGCGCCAACCAGTGCACTGCCCAAACGGAGTTTTTGGCGCGCACCATCTGTCTGGCGATGATTGTTGGTGGTGGCTGGTTGTGTTTCCGTGATGTGTCGGCGGTGGTGATATGATGTGATGTGCTGCGACGTGGTATGATGTCATGTGGTTCGTTGCCAAGTGAAATAAAGTAGTACGCTTGGAAAAGAATTGGTTTTCATTCAGTTGTCAGGCTGTTTTCATGGTCCCATCAAGTCTCAAATTGACTGGCTGGAAGCGGCCATACTGAACAACTGCCTTCAATCAGTCCAACAAGTAAACGATAGCCACTTCCCTTGCGGTTGCATGACACGTCATGTTATGTGATGTCATGCCCTGTCAAGTGATGTCATGTCATGTGATGTGATGTGGAGTCATGTCAAGTTATGTCATGCAATGTCATGTCATGTGATGTGATGTGTGGTGCGACGAGATGCGATGTGATTTAATCCGATGTGCTTTATGCCATCTGACTGATGTGATGCAATGTGATGTCCTGTGACCTGATGTGAGGTGATGCAATGGGATGCCATGTGGTTGTGATGAGATGCGGTTGTGCGATGTGGTTGGTTGTGAGGTCATGTGACATGATGCGATGTGGTTGGGCGATGTGGTGAATTGGTAGATGATGCGCTGTGGCCTGCGGAGAGCCTATGTCACAGCAAAACCCTGGAGACGCTCATCCCAATGCACGGCAAAGTACTACCCCCTACTACAAAGCCCGCGCAACAAAAACTACAATGGACTACAAAGTCGTACTCGGTAATCCAAAGAACAACCGCGTACAACTATGTACTACATCGTACTACAAAGAACCACGGTAGGACGATCACTTGCGCCCATTGGAATTGGATCGCTTGCGCCCATGGATCACTTGCGCACGTACTGGACTTGCGCCCGTAGGAGGTGGATCACTTACACCCATAGTGGTGGGTGGGGGCGGTGGGAGCATTCGTGTCTGGCTTGCTTGCATTGGGAGCATCAATCCTAATGTTAGTCATGCATCGATGCAGATCAGACACATTAGGTTTAGGTGGGCAGGGTGGGGTGCCCTGCTGTACCTCTACTCTACTCCACTGTAGTGTGCAGTACTCTTCTCTACTCTACTCTCTTCCCTGCTCTTCCCTACTGTACGCCTCTCTCTTCTTTTTTCTCTTCTCTCTAGTCTCTTTCACGAAACTTCCTCCAGCAATACACAAGCGAAAGCGATCCGAATTCGACACACATAAGCCATCCATTTCGACGGGCGCAAGCGAACCTGCGCCCAAGGACCACTCCGTACTACAAAGTATTACTCCGTACAACTATCTCCTACCTTGACCAAAAAGAACGACTTCGTAGTGCAAGGTACTAAACAAAATACGACCAAGCATCACTACTACTGCAAAGTAAAAAGTTCTGCAAAGTACCATTCCCCGGTAGAAAGTATTACTACTTACCACAAATTACTGCTCAGTAAGTTGGTTGCGCAACGAGTTGTGGTGAGATGAGATCAGATGGTGCTATGTCATCGTGTCATGTCATGTGATGCGTGGTGTGATGTGACGTCATGTGATGTGAGGTGATGTGATGCCATAGCATGGGATTTGATTTGGTTGTGATGCGGTGTGCGTGTGCGATGTGGCTGGTTGTGAGGTCATGGGATGTGATGCGATGTGGTTGGGGGATGTGGTCAAATTGGTGGATGATGAGGTGCTGTGAACTACGGAGAGCCCATGTCACAAGGCTCTGAAAAATGGAAGCGCAAGATTTCAGCCCAAAATCTGTGAATTGTTCCAACCAGTAGACAACGGACCGGGCATGATCTGAGCACAACCCATCCGTTCGCAAAGGTAACTTTCATGCAACCCGCCGCATTCTCTTTTAAAAACACAATAGCCCGCGCCCAGGCCATCTCCCAAAATTTCATCTAAATGTTGTCCTTGCCACGGAGAAAAACATTCCAACTTCACCGAAGATTGCACCTGCCGCGAAAAGTCGCGCTCCAACATCACTTCATTTTCACCAAAAACTGCACATTCTGCAACAAGTTCAAAAATACTGAACCTCCTGTCAAAAGTGCATCGGTGAGCTAGCTTGATACGACGACTAGGACGACCACTGCTACTACTGCTAGTACTACTCCTACTACTACTACTACTACTACTGCTCGAACACTGACACTCCCAGTACTACCAGTACTTCTACCACTACAACTTCTACAACTACAACTACAACTACTACTACTACTACTACAACAACTACTACTACTACTCCTACTACTACTACTACTACTACTACTACTACTGTAACTACTACTACTGTAACTACTGTAACTACTGTAACTACTTTAACTACTGTAACTACTACTACTGTAACTACTACTACTGTAACTACTACTACTGTAACTACTACTACTACTACTACTACTACTACTACTACTACTACTACTACTACTGTAACTACTACTACTACTACTACTACTACTACTACTACTACCACTACTACTCCTACTCCTACTCCTACTCCTACTCCTACTCCTACTCCTACTCCTACTCCTACTCCCACTGCTACTACTCCCACTGCTACTAGTGCTACTACTATCATCATGATACAGGAACGTTCGTATATCAGAAGTTTTCCAACTAAACGTCCTTTGATCATATATCAAATATTCTTGATGCAAAACTAACTATATGCGTATTGATTCTTGATAAAGACATGTTCAATCATGTTCATGTCATATCTATCTTCTATCATATCCATATCATGGCTATCACATTGCGTGTCCCTGCTTGCACAATCTTTGTAGAAGCATCTCATGAGTCTTTGTTGTCGAGAGAATCCATTTCGGCTCTCTCAGAGAGGGCCTTGGTGAACAAGTTTGGAAGTGAATGAAGATGGACCGACGACATGCAATACAAACACACTTTTGTTACATGACACAACAATACAAAACATCGAATCATCCTCCTAAATCGGTTCTCAGCTTAGTGGTAGTTGGGACTAGTTGGGACTAGTTGGGAGTCGATTGTTGTGTCCGAACTTTGTCCTGAGGAGACTGGCGGATAGGCGTGGCTGCGTCCGTCGGCGTCCGTGGCGTGGCTGCTACCGAGAGGGGATGAGGCGCCTCGAAGGCAACCCAAATCCGTCGAATCTCCGAAAACGAAGGTATCGAATCGTATCGAATGCAGCACCGAATCATGGTAGGAAGAAAGACAAAACCTGATGAAACAGCAAGACAGGAGAAGTAGGAAAAGTAGGAAGTACATTTTTTCATCTAAATTTCATCTCCGTTTCTCTTTTCGCAAGAAAAAGGTAACAAAGATGCACACAGAGTATGCAGTCCATGCAGTCCATGCAGTCCATGCAGTCCATGCAGTCCATGGAGTCCTCACAGCTCGGCTCTGCGGTGCTGGGCTCCCGCACTTCACGCCCATCAACCAACTTTTGTTCACGTCCCAATCGACGCTGAAGAGCCTCTCCGCCCAGCGATCAAATAAAAGGAAAGTAATAATTTGACTTTGATATCATGTCTATTTTCATGTAATTTTTTTAAACTTTTAGAAAAGAAGTCAAGTGAAATGAAATTAAATGAAAGTCAAAGGTAAAATAACTTTTTTTTGAAGAAAAATGGCTTTTGCCCAACAAACAAACTCGAGCAGCATAGAATATGCACTGAGCCGCCGGAACTGGACGGAAATAAGAAACAAGAATTCCAAGAAACGTCAGAAAACATCAGACGCATCACACGTTCGTTCTGTTCGTTCTACTTTTTTGGGGGATTTTTTTTTCCGCATTGCATTGCATTCATTGCATTCATTTGGTACTTTTGGTCTTAATCTTTTAGTCTTTTGTTCTTTCTTGTTTTTTCCATGCCTTCCCTTTTTGGTAAAAAAAGAGTGATTTTTACAGCATTTTGTCCGGCTGCGGATCAAAAAACTAGCCAGATTGAACCTCCTATTTCAAAGATTTTGGGATACCAAACACTGTTATTTCTCAGTTATTTCTCATATTTTCCGCACTACCTGACCAAAAATGCTGATATGTATGGTGTTTTTTCTCCCCCTGTCGTGAAACAAAACGTCTAGACTTCAGACTTTACCTTGTTTTGCAAGGAGTGAACACTCCGTAAAAAACACTGCAAATACGGGGTCCCGTGCAAACATCATGCGGCCAACACATCTAGCACAAACATCTGGCCCGTTTTAAGGGTTTCTTGAACCCCCCCCTCGCAGGTCAGTTGGGGAAAAACCGTGAAGTGCCTCCTTGGTGACCAAAAAGCGACACTGAGGAAAACACTCTTGTTGTACTTTGGACGCGGTGACATAGTCTTGGGCTTCCATGGCCTTTGCCAATTGTAGAACCTGCAGATTCGAAGTTGCCAATAAGACAATTTGCATTCAAAAAGGTTCAAAGGTGTTTCAGAAGCGAGAACATGACACACTCACAAGACATGTGAAGGACACTCACACACATGTCATTTTTTTTGTAAATGACGTTCGAAGCGCACCTTCTGAGAACAGGCGGTCTTCAACTGGCCATCCCTTGGTAGACATTTTCGTATGTCTCAAGGACATGACAAAATCAGTTAAGACGGAGACTGGAGTTTCATGTAAAGCTCTTCGAGTCTTTTGGAGATATCCTCTCTCTTCTTCGCATTGCCATCCTGAAACACAAACGCTGAAAACGCTGAAAACGCTGAAAACGCTGAAAACGCTGAAAACGCTGAAAACGCTGAACGCTTGGAACAAAGGACAAACACAGCAGCTCGCCTGCGAGGCATCCAGAAGCATTGTGAAGACATTTCTGACCTCGCCACGAAGGAAATACATGGGCACATATTAACACATAACTCAGATTAGCTGACTGTTAGCAGATTATTAGCAAATCAGTAGTACATATGAACTATATATTTGTCATTACATTGTTCGCTTCAGCATGACTCATCTTGCGTCAATTTTTATGGACTCTGGAGTCGTAAGGAACACTACCGGACTGCATATTTGAGTTCACGAGTTCACGTTTGAGTCGTTCAAGTGCTAAAATTGAGGTATCATTGGTATCATTGGTATCATGGTATGTTGTCTCTTCAATCTTGAAAGAAAGATGTTAAGAAAAAATGGATGACTTCATTCCTCTTTGGATCTTTGAAGTTCAAAGCGTACAGAAATGTGACAAGATGCAAGCTTGCAAATCTTGCTGTGACATTGGGACAAGATATTTGGTTAATCGAAGAAGCAGCGCTAAGGCGACAAACGTGTGTCACATCATGCGGTGCCATCGGCTCACCAATAGTGGTGCTCCCACTTTTTTCCTGCTCAAAATTCAGAAAGTGGAGCAGCATTCAAACATATTCAAACCATTCAGGACTCGGGAGAAACTCCACTCCTCCTTTGGATTTCTTTCTGTCCCACATGCATTTTGTGTCCGACCCATTGCATGAACTCAAAGGAACACCGAACAACAACGAACACAACAAAGAATGAATGGAGAAAAAACATCAAAGATGAAACGCGAGTGTGATACATGCGACAAATCTGATCCGTGAGTCACAAAAACGTCCTGGATTGCCATGTTGGCAGCAGCTACAGATTGGTTTGTTGATCGTTGTTGCCTCACAGAGAATGTGAACACGACATGAAAATGCGAGCTCTTAGAACGTGAAATTTCAAAAGTTCGAAGCATTTGGATTCTGCAAAAAGTCGCTGTCGAAGTTGGATTCACGAGTTTTTCTTTGTGTCTCTTTTTTGTCTTTTTGTGTCTGGGTTCCCCGGTCATGGTCTTGGTGGGCAACGGCCAGGCCACAGGCAACCCTTCTGTGACAGGCATGGCAGAAGCTGTCGGAGCCTCAATGCAGAAAAACTGTGAAAAATTCAACCAAACGAGAAGTCGAGAAGTCAATATTGACTGAGTTGAGTGCAGAGGCGGAGATAGGTGCTAGTGGGGGGCTAGCAAAAAGCATGAAGTCTAAAGCAAACAACCATCCAGCATCAACCAGAGCAACATTGTGATTCTGTCAGAAGATAGAAGAGAGGTGTGCTGCAAAGAAGACGTTAGAAGGTGCGGAAAAATATAAGAAACATAGACAAAAACCAAGGACAAAGAAGAGACAAGAGACAAAAGATGACAAAAGGATTCAAACGAGACGGCGGGAGGTGTGAAAGCTGAGAAATATAATGTGAGGGCAAAAGGAACAAAAGCGTTCGGGAGAGGCTGAGATGAAGCAATACATCCTGGGAATGTGACGCAATGTGAGCATGGATGCGAGAAGAATGAAAGATACTGAAAGAACAAAATGTTCGACAGAGGTTGGGAGGGTGAAGCTGGGAGATAACGCACAAAATAGAGACGCAGGAGAGAAAGAGAGAAAGTGACAGTGCGATTGTACAAGTCATGAGGATAAAATTGCGATGTCAGTGAAACTTATGTGCAAATGCATTAAATCACATGGTCAATGTGTTAGATAAAATCGTTCAAGTTGACGTGAAAAATTGAAAAAACACCACGGTCAAGAAAAAAAATACCTGAAACTTCGATGCAATTTCAGATGCACGCTGCAACAGTTGGTACAATGGCAAACAACTGCAATTTAAAGCAAAGTGCACAAAGACAGCAAACCAAAGACAGCAACGCAAAAACGGTGCAAACATCAAAATAACAAGGGAAACGAAGAAAACAAGGAAACATCCGGGCAAACGAAATCTTGCTGAACAAAAGCTTGCGGAAAAAAACCGAAGCATTGAAGAAACATATGCTTAAGAGACTGTCTTGAAAAAACAATGAAAGAAAAGTATTGATGATCAAAATGATGACAACATGTCAAAAAACATTCTGATGAAAAGAAAACCTCCGGAAAAAAAACTTGCCGAAGAATAAACCTCTTGAAGTAAAAACTCGATGAAAAACAAAACTGATAAAGAAACATCTTGATGAGAAAACAATTTGATAAAGAAAAACAGCTTGAAGAAGAACAGGTTTGATAAAGAACAACAAGCTTAAATGACGAAGAAACACCATCTCAGAAGAAGAAGAAGGAACATCATCTTGACTTAGAGAGACTTGAATGAAGGACAATCTAAAGAAACAGTGGATACAAATCTTGAAAGAAATTCTTGCACAGAAAATTGAAGACAAACAATCTTGACCACTTATCATCTTGGATACAAATCAGCTTGAAACAAATCATCTTGAAGAAACATCTCCAAAACACTTCTGTATCAACTTTCAAATATGGATGACAGCTCTTAAAGAAAACTCTTGAAGAAAAGTGTTAGAGACATTTTGTTGAAGAAAAATGAATGAAAAGAACTATCAGTACTGGAGAAATTTTGATAAAGAGCAAATCTAAAAGAAAAGATATAGAAAAGAAACGATTGAAACAAAATATTGAAGGGACATATTGGAGACATTTTGGCGAAGAAAACTATTAGACTTGGAGAAATGCTGATAAAGAACAAATCTTGAGAAAAACATACTGATGAAAAAAGGGAAAGAACTCTTAAAGAAAACAATCAAAACAAATCTTAATGAAGCAAGACCTTCTTGAATAAACAATCTTAAAGAAAATACCTTGATGAAAAACACACTTTGATTAAACAACTTGATAAAAAGGAATCTTGTAGACAAACTTCGATGTAAAAAAACTGAAATCAGAAACAGTTTGAGATATGGAGATAAAAACCTTCGCATTGAGTGCCAAGCTGTGGACTTGCCTGGTGGAGCTGGTGGAGCCTGCCGTGCAACATCTCTGACCATCTTTGCAAACAAAAACCGTTTTTACATCATGTTTTTGTCTACAAAAATACATGCACGTATTTTTTTCGTATTTGAATGGATGTTATATGTACACGTAAAGCTTTGCATACATACATATATTTACATACATATATTTACATATATTTACATATATGTCATAGATAGAATGCTAGATGAAAACACAAATGCACACAAATGCACACAAATGCACACGTCCAAGGAAGCCAGAATCACACTCGTCATACCTGCTCAGACCGAAGAACAAAACAAGGAATTGGAAGGGTTAGAGTCCGTGGGGGGGTGACGCAAGATGACGTCAGTCTTGACGTGTATTTTCCTTAACGGAAAAAAAAAACTCTGTCGAGAACACGTCGACTTAGACGGCTGCAAGGCATGTCTCTCAGGATTTCCAGTGTGGCTTAGCTTGTGACTTCCAAAAGAAATTGTGAGTGAAAAGTTTGGATGACTTTTTTCCAAACTTTCGAAAAAGTGAAAGAAACATCTCACTTTTTCTTCAAAAAAAAACATCACAAACGCAGAAAGCAACGCTCGTGAAAAACCATGAAATTACATGGATAACTACAATGGAACTCATAAATCATAAACTTGAATTGGCTCCAGCATTGCTAGCACGTTTTTTTCAGCAAAATGATTCAGAAACCGTCCAAACCGTCCAAACACTCTAAAAACACTCTAAACGGATCCAAACGGTCCTGAAACGGTCCTGAAACGGTCCTGGCCTGGATTGCACCTCATCCGCTCATCCGTTTTTTCAAGAGGTCAAAAAAAGAACATCCACACATCTTTGTCCAAATATTGTAGAAAGTTGTGTTTACTTGTTTTTGTTACAACGCAACTTGTCTTGAAAAGAACATAAAAGAATTTCTTAAAAAAAAAGAGAAAACACAATTTCTTTTCTTCAACAAAAACTCAGGCACGGACCCTCCGACTGAAGCTCCGACACCGCCAACACCTCCAACACCGACGGCACCCGGTGTCACGCCTGGAGTCCAACGCGGTGACGGTGAAACTGAACAAAGGCAAATCACAAGCTGTAAACTTTGTAAACTTTGTAAAATCTACGACTTAAAACTACTTCTTCCTCCTCTTGCTACTCCTGCTGCTGCAAGAACACGGAAATCACAACAAACCAACAACAACTGCTACAACTGCTGCACGGAAACTGAACAAAGGCTACAAAGGCTGACGAAACAAGAGAAAAAGAAAAGGTCCCAAAAAGTTTGAACCGTTGACTCTTTGATGAATTTTGTGGCGGCATCTCATGCGTGCCTCCACCCCCAGACCTCAAGCAAGAAATGCTCGGGTTGGAGAGAAGCTTGAAAAGTATGAAAAAAAAACCGACGCAAACGGTATCTCTTAGCCCAGGGAAGATTGCAAATGAATAAAAAATGAATGAGATAAATTGAACTTGTTTTTAAAATGACAATCTATAAAGATGAATACACTTATCACAAACTTATCATAAATTTGCTAAATGAATTCGCTAACACTGAAAGACACTGAGATTTTCACCCGCCAAGACGTGGTGCCGGTCCCAAGCCTGATCCTGCAGGAGTCGACACGGTGTCGTTCTTTTCGGAGCCATACTTCTGACAATGCAAATCTGAAACACAGGCAGCGGCAAAGGGATCAGAAAAATTTGACCTTTCGCTCATTTCCATCCCAATCTCCTGGTGGAGCAGGGGCCTCAAAATCTCCGAAAATTCTGAAAGCTATCTTCGTTCGTAGAGCAAGAGTTGAGTTAGAAGAGTAGGAGAAATACTTAGGATCATAGGAGGATCCTTCAAAATCGAGGACATTAGTAGGGGAAGCGTTAGCCTGAAAGGATTTCAATCAATACTGCAGGGCTGGATGCAACACTACGGAAGTCAAATTGGACTTTCGCATTTCAGTGCTTTCCGCCTCGGCTTTTTCAACCCTGCTCAAAAGTCCTTCGCCACAGACCTGCCACTGCCACTAAGGGCCCGACCGGTACAGGATTGCTAGGATTTGGCACGCCTCCTCCCATCCCTCCAGGGACTCCTCCCATACCACCCATGCCGCCACCCATGCCACCACCCATGCTGCCACCCATGCCACCACCCATGCCGCCACCCATGCCACCACCCATGCCACCACCCATGCCGCCACCCATGCCGCCACCCATGCCGCCACCCATGCCACCCATTCCCATACCAGGTGTTGCTCCGGATACATTTCCAGGCATTCCTTGCACACCACCACCCATTCCACCCATACCACCCATGCCTCCTGGCATTCCCTGTCCGGGCATGCCTTGTCCAGGCATGCCTCCTCCGGGCATGCCTTGTCCGGGCATGCCTCCTCCAGGCATGCCTTGTCCAGGCATGCCTTGTGCGGGCATCCCCCCTCCAGGCATGCCTTGTCCGGGCATGCCTTGTCCGGGCATGCCTCCTCCACCGACCATCCCCATATTGCCACCCATGTTGGTGCCCATGTTGCCACCTGGGTTCACACCCACACCTCCGGCACTTTGTCCAGGGTAGCCCACGCCTTAGAATTAAGAAAGTGACTAAAGAAAACAAGGCTCTAAAAAAGAGAAACCACAGTTGTTTTCATACTGGGTAGTGACATGTTTTCCACAGGACCAGAGACATGGCCGAATGTGAAAAAACACCATGGACTGCGGCTTCAGCATGGGTATCTTGATCACCCAATGAAACCTCTAAAAAAACTCCCACACGATTATGCATATTATGCGCAGTTTCGACTTTCATTGCCTACACCATTTTCACACAAGTTCACGAAACCATCAGTTTCAGACAGTTTTTTCAGCATGTGGGACCTACTTCTCTCTGAAACACCTGCTTCTTTTGTATCTTTCAACAAATTTCTACAACCTCTTTGGCCCATGCCCACGATGGTTCTAGGGCGAATGGCACAACTGTCACAGAATTGCCTAGTGGTTTACAAGCTGCCAAAGCCCCATGATTGGCCGCACTGCCTCCCCCCACATAATCTCATCCTCCAAGTAACAGGCCTTTTGGAAGCAACAGTAAAGAACAAAGAACACAAAACACAAAGGACACAAAGGACACAAAGAACGCAAAGAACACAAAGAACACAAAGAACACAAAGAATACAGGACAAAGAACACAGAACAAAGAATAAAGAACGAAGAACACAGAAAAAAATAAAGAACAAACAACTAGCGTCAACAGCCAACGAACAGAAACAGCAAACAGCAAACGACGCACGACAAACGACAACCAAGAAGATAGAGAAGGACTATGACAACGACTTTTGACTACGACTACTAGTAGTACGACTTTCTGGCCCTCCCAAAACATGGCACGCAAAGCATCAAGCAACACCTGACATGACACCTGCCCTCAATCGCCACCTTTCGCCCTGAAGACCTGCCAATTTGTTTTCAAGCAGAGTAATGAAAGGTATGCTTCACTAACAATACGGCATGCCTGGAATCACTGTAGTCCTTTTAGATCCTTTTACCATTGTGTTTACACCATTCACTTTCTCACCTTAACTCTACGCAAGCACCACATTCAGACGGGTTTGGGGGTTCGCTGTGTTGACAACAACGTCTCACAGAAGATTGACAAGTCGGAGACTTTCAAGGTTGAGTCCTTGAGGTCCCTACTCCTTGTAGGTGCACCTCAAAAAACAACACATGATTGTAAGATACATGTCTAGACATGTAACTACTTCAACTACTTTAACTCTTTGAGATCACATTTGATCATGTTTTTTGCGATAGATTTTTCAATTTCATCACACAGTGCTCGCAGCAACGCGGAGGAAAGCGGAGTTCAATGTGACAACCGAGATGCACTGAGGTGCCGGGCTCTGAACCACTCGTACTTCGGTGGTCTGAAAAAACGTTTTGTGAAAAAAACAACAGGTGCTTTCAAGGCCTTTCCTGTGTTTTCCCCGGAAAAAGGCAACAAAATCCACAAAATTTACATGTAGTTTGATCATATCCAGTGGATCAAGTTGCAATCTGCTCTTTTAAAGTCTCACAAAGTCTGAACTTTTAAGGTGCGGAGCAAGAAGTAAGTCAGTAAGTCCAAGTAGATCAAAAGTGGATCAAGCGGCGCTAAAAACGCTTAACAAGAGAGCAACAAAAGAGAGAAATTTTAAGGAAGATTTTGATTTTGTTTTTTTTGTGAACTTGTTTGACTTCGACTTCGACTGTCAACTCTGTTCGTTGCACCTGGAACGGGAAGCGAGGGGCAGATCTCAGCCTCGACTCAAAGTCGGCTCCGATTCCCAGACACTTCACCCGCCGCCCGGCGCCAGTCTGGATGCAATGCAAAACATGAAGACAAAACACGAAGCATCAATTCTGCACGTGTTCGACGAAGCTGAACAGGCACCCCATCACGCTTTTCTGTCAACTCTTCTTCACTCTTACAGTCCAACCAAAATATGTTTACAACACGTTGACAACCACAAACAACACCTTTCTGCAATCACCCCAACACTTTTCTGTAACAACCCTTCACAACACTGCATCTGGACGAAACTCCTCTCTATCTCTGCAACACTTCTCAACACTTTCTCTCTGACAACAAACTCCCAAACAGTTGTCTACACTTCTGACCATGACGCGTCTCAATATCTCGCCAAGCTTCTCCAACTCCCCTATCTCAACACTTTCCACTCTCCAATCTTGCGTTGTTCATGGAACTCCGAGGAGAATCGCCCCCAACACTTTGAGACTGTCCCCACCACTCCAGCGACGTGCAACACGAAACCACAAGCCAACAGTAGCGCAAAGAAATGGACCACAAACACCACAAACCATTCTGTATCTGACTTGAATGTATTTCTCTTGGGCAAAGCTGTTTTTGTGTCACAAAAAATCAAGACCTGATTTCACATTGCTGCCTCGGAAAAAAACCCTGTCGAATCCAAATCATTCCAGGTGTTCAAAAAACATTCAAAGACTTGAGTTTCACCTCGTGCGTCGCTTGAGTTTCCCGCATTTGGCCCATTTGGCCAGGTGCTGAATTGAAGATTCGGTCCCGAAGAATGGCAGAGGAGTTGTCATCTCAGCGCATGGTGAAATTTAGTGCTAAATCCTTCTCTTTGATTTCTGTGTACTACTTGTACGTCTACAGCCAAATTCAAAATACATAGACTTTATATATATATATGTAAATGTAGTTGTGAAGATGCACAAATGCAAAGATGTATACATGCATAAATGTATAAATGTAAAACTGCAAAGTTGTATGCATGTACTCACAGCAAAATGTAAACATATGTTTGAACATGTGAATATTTGCACCATAAGCAAAGTGGAACAAACGAAATATAAAATATATCAATGAACAATTACCCAAAAGGATGGAAGTAACTAAAAAAATAGATACACTGGTAAGCATGTGTGTCTCTGTCTTTCAGTGCACTCAAATGAATTTCACTGCATATACTGAAGCTAAATGTAAACACAGGCATTCGTGCACAATCACTTACGGCAAATGACGGCAAATGTTTATACATGAAAACACGCACATATACACATGGTTCATGTACATGAATGAAAGAGAATACATACATGAAAAAACAAAGATACATGACAAACGTATTCACAGCGCAGCCACTGTATGTATTTGTACGCCGTTCCGTTTGTTTAATTGAATTTGTATGTAATCATTTGGGCCTGAATGTGTTTACATGGATTTGAATGTAAACATATGCGGACCATGTATACATACGTAAATGTTTCTACATGTAAGTATGTGAATATCTGTAGATACAAACATGCGCAGTTTTGATTGCATGAACACAACAAAATTAAAATGCATAGATATGCAAACACAGCAATTTTGGAACATATCAAAATGGCAAAGTGAACATACGTACGAAAAATCGGACTTGAATACAGGTTGCAATGCAAATGAAAAGAATCGTGCACATGTACATAAATAGGAAAACAAAAATATAGCCAAACATGTAGACATGCCAAACATGTAGACATGCAACATGTGTGTATGTAAGTGTATGTAAGGTATTGCATGCAAAGGTGTCGTAGTGTATCAAATGGCACTGCGTTGCCTTGCATTGCATCCCATCCTGTCGTATCTTATTGTGCTCTATTGTACTGTACTGTATTGTTCGTGCTGTACTGTATTGTATTGTATTGTATTGTATTGTATTGTATTGTATTGTATTGTATTGTATTTGTATTGTATTGTATTGTATTGTATTGTATTGTATTGTATTGTATTGTATTGTATTGTATTGTATTGTATTGTATTGTATTGTATTGTATTGTATTGTATTGTATTGTATTGTATTGTATTGTATTGTATTGTATTGTA
>DF243828.1:0-34052 GCA_000507305.1 Breviolum minutum Mf 1.05b.01 | reverse complement strand
CGCTTGCATGTCTTTGTGAATTGTTGCAACTGCACATTTGACTCATTTTTTTGCTATGATGACCCGGTGATCCTTGTATATAAGTTCCTATACGGCAGACCCTTGGTCTCGTAGCTACAGCTTTTGAATGATTCGTCGGTATTGCCTGTACTTTTGACTCCTGAATCCCATCACGTGATTTCTAGGACCATTCTGGGCACAGCTTTTGCATTCATACAGGTCTCTACTAGAGATAAATTGCGACAATCCTGAACCATCGCCAACCTAACAAACTATTTGAGTAATTGATCGATTCTCCAAAAAAGGAGAGAATCAAAACTCACAGTAGGCCCTAGGATAATAAACCACACGAAATTTTTGCCACCTATCAACCATTTGGGTGTAATCCCCGGTGATTCTATAATGAATTGATGTATGTGAGATATTCTTTCATCACCTGTGTAAATAACCAAAAATTGATGAGCAAATCTTTCACCTTTCCCAAATATCTTGTTTTCAAATCTGACAGTTGGATGTGCTCAGCGCTGTGACAGCCACTAGGTGGGGAACTTTCCATTGGTGTTTTCTCCGTAGATGGGAAAAGCTGGTGGGTCGCTTCAGAAAAAGCTAGAAATTGATAGGTACTTGGTATTTTGTTTGGTAACGTGACCCACCTGTTTTTTTTTGTTGTTGATTTTTTTTGGTCATTTTTATATAAATCACTGAATTTACCTTTCACAAGGAATCAACCATGATGTTTCAGCAGCGGATTTTGATGGATTTTGTTTCCGCACGACTTGGCGTTTCAGTGTCATTTTCATAGATTTTCTACATTTGCTTGCCAAGTCTGTATATTTTGGTGGTTAACCGAAGAGCATGAGAATTATTCGGTGTGGTTCCGTAGACATCGAGAGAAATGCACTAAAACCCTTACCAAGTTTTAACGCAGCTATGATGAATGATGACGGGTCACATATTTGTTGGGTTTAGAGGTCTTGAGATCCAAATCTTTTGTTTTGCAATCATTTGGGATCAAATTGATAAAAACAATCTGAATCAGCTGATTTAGGCTTTTAAAAGCCAAGAATACGTAACAATTACGGAATTCTGGGGGGTTAAGCATCCTCTAATAATGCAGGAGACACCTGGATTCGGACGTGGGAATCTCTTCAGTGCACTGATCAGGCCTTCATTGGTATGTCCTTCGGATGTACCTTGGTCATATTGCCATTTGAATCATCCATTTTGAAGTTGTTGAAATGTGAATGCATATTATATTTTGTCCAGATTCAAGCTACATTATTACCACTGTGGATGATAGAGAAATGCAAACATGAAACAGTGGACAAATCGGTTAGAATCCGGTTAGAACATGATTTTTTCAGCAGTTTTCGCAACTGTGAGAGGGTTGTTGCTGGGTTCCCTGTGATGGTACATCTCAGATGCTTATGGAAGCGTTCGCATACCACAATTATCTCATCAATGTTCTGATGTCTTCAAGCACATTGTATGACTACTGTATACATATACAGGTATGTATACATAATGTAAATCTATATGTATTTATATATANTCAAGCACATGTATGACTACTAGTATACATATACAGGTATGTATACATAATGTAATACTATATGTATTATATATATATACACATTTACAAAGTAACAAATCATATATATTTATATACATATATATATATATATATATATATGTATGTACAAATTACATGTTAACACCAGATCCTAGTAAATGCGCACGGCCTTTTCCCGTTTCTCCGTTTCAAAAGGTTCAGCGCTTTGATGTGATAGTGTGCAGCGATTGCCTCTACAAGTCACCGGGATGCAGCGTTTCGGAGTTTCGGAGAAGTGCAGAAAAGATGAGTAAAGTGCAGTTGATTTGTTGAAAAAGTGCAGGTAAGACTCAATCAATTTCCAGCTAAGACACAACAAATGACTTTATGTTTGAAATAATTGATGATAATAGAACTGTAGGACTCTTCGGTTTTTTCCAAGCATTTCTTGTTCAAAAAAATAGGATTTTTCTGCCTCGCGTTCCTGAATTAGCAACTTTGGAAGCTTTGATTTGTGTTTTTACAACCATTAAGGTTAGTCAATGACAATTACAAGAGTACAGACCACCAATCAGTGTCTTGCATCATATTGATTGTTTTTTTGTTTTTAAAAGCAACGGGACCATGTTGCCTTTTTCGAATCCAAAGCACCAAGAGCCTCAAACCAGCAATTTGACAGGCAGACCCGCAACATTATGACACATAGTCTTTTTTTTCGGCTACATGTTTATATAATCATTGTTAGGTTCCATGCTCTTTTTTTTCTCGGGGCTGTTTATAGATATTATATTGTCTACAAAATATCATGCTTAGAGAGCTAGAATCGAGTCACTTGTCCGTCCAAATGCATCCAAAAGGGTTGTATAGAATCATGTCATTTTTTTAATTCCATATTCAAAAATATTTTGTAAACAAGGTAGTTATATACTTCTTTAAACTTTGGACATCTGGTAACATTCGCACCCACTTTCAGCTTGGATACTTGTTGTTTTTTTACCACTATGCCCAGGCCAGACGTTGCTCGTTCCATTGGCACCCTCATTGGTCGTGATTGGCACTCAGTGGGAGGAACTTGTTTTCTTTGGGCTAATGTGTAATCGGATTGTATGTTGTTTTTGTCTAAATCACACCACTACATATCTGATATATTATATACAGTATATGTCATTCTTTACATATGTTCAGTTCTAATCTAGTTATTTACTTTAAGTTGTCTAGTTAAATGTTCTTTACCCTCTGGTATATCCCCATTCTTAATAGGAAATACATCTTCATTCCGGGTCCATTTTCCACCAAGCGGAGGCCTTGTTGGCCTATCCCATGACCAGAGTGGTGGTCACCGATGCCAATCGCCGGGGAAGACAGGACGTTCTGCCTGCCATTTCACGCCTTGGGAGGTTTGGGTTGGTCCAACCGTAACCACGTAAAAAACATGTGGGATTATCCAAAAATAGTATGATACCCCCACAAGACCATAGGGTAAATCCCCCAGTTATATAAGTACCAGTTTATCATGATTTTTTTTGGGGGTATCTTATCTCTGTTCATTTTTGGGGGTATTTGAATAATCCCTACATGTCAAGTCTTTTGGTGATTTCCAATTTCCAGAAATCCCGACATGGATCCTTGAAACCTTCTTTGAAAACAGTGCTAAAAATGGCTCCGGTTTAGCTATGACATCAATGTCCTGATCATGTCTTTGGGCATATTGAAACGGCCATATCTAAAAAGCTATTTGACAAGATTGCCTTCCAAGATATGTTCAGGTGTGTGGCAAATATGATGTATCTTCAAGATTTAGCTATGACATCTATTTCCACACACTTATTAGAGCATGAAGTTTGATTTTTTTGCTTGATACATATGTAAACAAAGCTACATCAAGATTCTTCGGAGTTTTTCCAAGTTGGTAAAAGATGATTGAAAAAAAAGCACCTGATATTCGTATCCCTCTACCAGTCAAGAAACCAGTGCTTGATTGAGCGTCGTATCGACAACCCTGGTTGGTTGATCTAAGGCCTAATTTTGCCTACTCTCTTTGATCTAAAAATCCTTATCTCAACAGGAATCCTTACTCATCTTTTAAAATAAACACTGCCAGGTATGTACTATAGTTGCCCCATTCATTTTTTTTTAAAACCATCATTTCTGGGGGGTTCTGGGAAACGTGATGGTAATTTAGTAGTCAACCCACTGGGATACATAGATAGAACCCGAACCCGCCCTGTATTACGGTGATGGTTCGCCATTCCTTGGCTTTTCAGGACTTTCTGGATGAGCTGGACTCCATGCTAGGCCGGTTGGCGACTTGGGGCCCATTGGGGCCCATGGAAAATGGGAAACCGGTTGTTTAGGATATTTGTTGGGGATGGGGATGACATCCTAGCAAGTTATATGGGGATTATGATAAGCCTTTTATAAGGATCCTTGTTGAACAACCAGAAAAATGGAAATTAAGAGTTTTTTTTTCGTGGCTCAAACAGGTACAAGCAGGGGACCACAGATTTGAATTTTAATGTGCATATTCCAAGCATGTTTCGGATGGTATTCAACATTTTTGAAAGATTCTCATACGGTCCAAATACTGCTAGAAGAGATCAACCACTAAACATGTGTATATGACATAAAAGAATCGTTCCCACTCTGGACATGTGACAGAAAGAACTCATCTTCCTCGAGGTTTGGCTGGTGCCTCTAAGAAATCATCCTCTTAGTGAGTAATCACTATGGCTTTCATACGCAGGTTTGCCAACGTAACGAGGGCAATGCTTACTGCAATGGTCCCTCTATTAATTGTGAACAAATTTGAACCCAACTTCAACATAGATTTATTCAACTCACATGGGGTATTTACCTAAATCATATTATTGTACATATCAAATGATATGATTAGACTGCAGTGTATTTGCAATCTACAAAATATAATGGCGTTAATCTCTAGAACAAACACCTCCGTATATTTACATTTACATGTAGGTATCTAGAATACAACAATCAATACACATACATATTACACTTACAATGATATAATGGCCGAACATACTTGAAATGGGTAAACAAGGTTAGTTACAACCCCTATAAGTGGAGTTATGGGACCCTACTTAGAGCTATAACCATCTTGGGATGTAAGAAAGCCGTCGTAAATAATGGTAGATAAATGATCTATCAACTGGTGATCCGCCGGATTTCTGAACCATCAACAGTATCACTATGGAAACTGACTACGATTTTCCTATCAACACAACAAAACGCCAGGTTTGAGTCTTGCAGGTGCTACGGCTCCACATTTCCAGGTGCCGAAACAGGGTGAAACACGAGGCGACAATCCAAGGTTTTTTGGAACATTTGTTCAATTTTTTTGCCTTTTTCTTGGAAAAAACACATTTGGAGTGGGAATGATTCTTTTGATTGAATTTACGGGGGACATGTATGACTCTGTTGAAGATTTGTTCATGATATTCGGTCGTTGAGTCGACTCTAAGTTAGGATCCGAATCCAAATCCCTTATAGACTTTTAGCAGGAAACCAGTGCATTTTGGGGGGTCCTTACTTTTCACAAAGTGTTTGCTGTTATTACCCTCCGGTACTCTAACATAGCAATGGAAAATGGACCCTTTGAAGATATATTTCCTATTCAAAATGGGGATTTTCCATTGCTATGTTAGTTTACCAGAGGGTATATTTTACATTTACAGAAGTTGATGGTCAAATGATGAGTGCCTCTTGTCAAAAATGATGGTTCGTACCTTGAAAACTTGAAAGTCTCCCACCTGAGTCGGTTACTGTTGAAAAATTCGATGATTCCAAGATGATTTCCATCTTGAGAAAATCCGTTTTTTCAGACTGACTGTTCCTGCTATATGGAGTGTAACAAAACAACATGTGAAAAAATGACATCTCTAGCTGATGGTTTCAAATATTTTTTTATTTCTACCCCTACCTGGGGAAAGATTTCCAATTTGACGAGCATATTTTTCAAATGGGTTGGTTCAACCACCAACCAGGAAACAACGACAAAATCTCAACTTCCAACTCTTCGTTTCCCCAGCATTTTCGGTTGGGTTTCCCCAGGCAGTAGCTGTTCCTCCATGGGCAGATCCTGAGGAAGCTGATCCCTTTGATGGATCAATGCCACAAGAAGTGGGCTTGTAGGGACGTCCCGGCCATGGTAACGGTAGCGGTAGGTGGGGGGGTATGGAGCTTAGCGATATAAGCCTTAGATTTTTTTAAATAGGAAATACCGTACCTTTTTTTTTCGGTTTAAAGGAGATGGAAGATTTGGAAAAATGGAAGGATGCCTTTCAGTAATTTCATACACACACACATACTTTCCAAGATATTTGTGTTACACGGAATCGGATTTGCTTGATTTAGGAGATGCTCATTGATATGAAGTCAGCTTGTATTCTCGGGCTGTCAGTGAAACCAAAACCATATTTTGTTTGAGTTACAGCTTTATAACTTTCCTTGTAATCATTTAAAACAGGTCAATTTTTTTGCAGCTTCATTGGTTTTTGGTTCCCCACCTGGAATGTTGCTGCAACCCATCTTTCTGAAGGACCTGATGACTTTGACCGGAACGATTTGCTTCAGGGATGTTACGCTCCGGTAAACTAACTTAGCAATGGAAAATGGACTCGGAATGAAGAATATATTTCCTATTCAACATGGGGGATAATCCATTGTTATGTTTGTTTACCAGAGGGCAATAGGGACGAAATCGAATAATCTACCCTCTGGTAAACTGGCATAGCAATGGAATATCCCCCATGACAGTGAAACATCCAGCATTTGAAGATGTATAAACTTGTATTTGTAATATATCCTATTGAACATGGATGATTTTCCAATGTTAAGGTAGTTTTTCAGGGGGATATTTCATCTTCGACCTCCGGGTCCAAAATTTTTCATCGGCCTGAGGTTACGCCTCTCCTAAGGCCTGGGGTTCGTTTGGCGGGATAACTTGGATCCCTGGCAGGTTATCCATCGGTGTTTTCAACGGCAGATGTTTGGAAAGGTTACCATCCAATAAGCAACAACAAACCATCCGAAAGGATTCCTCCCCTAAAAGATGATGCTGGACATTGAGGTGTGAAGCTCTTTTTTTTTGGGGAAAGTTGCACCTTTTTTTTTGATTCAAAAGTTGGAAACAAATATGAAGCCAAGCAACTAAGAAACGCCAATTGGAATACCTTTTTAGATATACTACATGTACGTACATCATCAATTCCTCCAAATTTTCTATATAAGCAAAATATACACAAATATATATATATATATATATGTATACATCTAATACACCTCTATGTATATATATATGTATATATACGTGCATACATTTAAATACCGGTATGAAACAGCTTACGCCTTGATGAACTTCGGAACTATGGAATTTGTGGAATTCATCCTGCAAGCCTTTTTTTTATGACCAGGTAGAATGCAGTGGGTGAGCATATGGCATCTTGATTTTGGCTGCGCGTGCAGCCACCAAATTTCCCCGGCAATTGTTGGAATTTCGCGCGATTTCGCGCAAGTGGGAGAACGATGGAATTTGGATAAAACATTTTAAGCGTACTGCGCTTGTCCAAGAGTTTTTGCTTATCAAATCATATGAAAGGCTCTTTGGTGCGATATGTGCTATACATTTTTTTTTAACAAACCGCTTGCATTTTGAACCCCTCATGTTTTCAAAAGGTCCCTTCTTTTGGTCTCTCACGCTGGCTGCGGCCGCCGTTCGGCAGCATTCCAATCTGTTCAACTTTGATTTTCCGACGGCCGCTGGTTCCAAAGACTGGAATGCCTGGAAGGGTGGACGGGCGGACCAAAGCGTCGCTAGATTCAAAAAGGGGAAGTCGGAATGGGAAAGGACCAAGGGAAATACAGGATAACCACGATATGCTTAAAACTCCCCATGGTTTCAAAGAGAAACCACAATTTTTCTGCAAGATATTTGTATGTCTCAAGTTTTCAGGTACTGAAACAGTTTTGTTTTGCCATCTAGAACTGGTCTGACATGAACAACAAATCCATACCTCCTACAGTTCTTTATACATTTGGATTCTACATCTTCACCAAGCCATTTTGGAACTATCTTCAAAAAGTAGGAGTCCGTTGATTCCCCAAGGTTCTCAACCGAAAAACCGGTGATCTCTTACCTCCGCCTTTTTTTTGTGGAGAGAGGTATCTCTATATGTTGCTGGAGCATTGTCCTGGTGGAAGTCTTCGAGACCTTTGTGCTCGACAACCTGATTGTCGTATCTCAGAGGCCAAAAAAAAGGGATAAGGGAGTGGTGTTTTTTTGTGAACCGTGAACCGTTACGATTTGGATGAGACTTGATTTTTCCCGTCAAAAAATTATGTGTATATGATATATTATATAATATACATATATACATATATGTAGATCTATACATGGTCCATACATGGTGAGTTGTTTTTTTTGTTTAAGTATGAATATGATAGCAAGAGTGAAATCTATTGAACTATTTGATGTTCCATCAGAAAAATCCTTATCGCCAGGCCAAAGCGTCCTGGT
This sequence comes from Breviolum minutum Mf 1.05b.01, assembly GCA_000507305.1. NCBI lineage: Eukaryota > Dinophyceae > Suessiales > Symbiodiniaceae > Breviolum > Breviolum minutum. The sequence continues at coordinate 25,965 of DF243828.1, read as the reverse complement.
ACTTTGCTCAGATCTTACAGGCAACCAAACATGGGCACTCAACGGTGGGAGTAGGTGTTTGGTAGGGTGGTTCATTTTTTTTGTTGAAGGCTGTGTGGGTATTGAGGTAATGATTTGGAAGAAGCAAAACATGTTGAGATCTACACCGATTTTGGGTCATGCTGCCTACATCGATTTTATATAGGTGAGTTGAAGTAGTTGAGCTGATAGCAATCTGATACCCTGAGACCTGGTCCTTTCTGACCATCTTGAAGATGACTCAACTTGGGAGCTTCCGCATCATTTCTTCGACGTTTTGATGTGATTTTGCGTGTGTAATGAGCTCACCTGACATTGCCGCCTCCAAGTGTTGGGCTTATGGGGTGTCGTTGTTTGATGAAAGAATCTAAGCCTGTGTTTTTTTTGGTGCCCGAAATGGTAGTCTCTCAAACCTTTATTAGGAACCTTTAGAAGCGTTTAAAATAGCAAGCCGTTTCCTCTTGCTTTCTCGGTCGCAGGGTGTGGATTTCATGCATCAGAAGAGATATGTCCATCGAGATCTGAAGGAGGAGCGTAACGGACACCGTGTTTTGCGGGGGAAGCACGGGAATCACTCAATCGGTTGCCTGAAACCAAGAGCCAGTTTAGCCCTTAGAAAAGTTACAAAGGGCCCCCAAAAGGAAGCCGGATCTGTCTTCCAACCATCATTTTTCAGTGGCGAGCTGTTAAACTTCGTGAGTGCAATGGTTAGAGTTGATCAATTGGGGGGATTGTCACTTGATATGCCTGAATAGTAAACCACCGGCTTACCACCAAGGAATCATGGACGAGGGCTAGATAGTTTGTAAAGAGGCATGGATACCTCTGGAAGATGTGAGAGTAACTCACAGACTGACTACCTGGGTGATGTTATTCAATTCACTATGTGAGGGCCACAGCCTTCGACCATGGCAATTTCGGAAACAAGAGAAGAATTGGGCAGATGAGATGTACAGGAAAACTTGAACTCAAAATTCAGAATCAAACACCCGGTAACAATCTCGAAATGGTAGAGCCATGCAGGTGTCTGAGGGTTTTGGGAAGGTCTGCAAAATGCTTTTCAGCCAGATAAAATTGATAGTCTTCATAACATATAATTCATATGCACATATATATATATATACACGCCAGAACTATCTTCAAAATCATGCAATTATATATTCAATATATAAATAATGTATATTGTATATGCATCCTGTTTAGGACTAGGATAAATCTTTTCATCTGCCATCCACCTATGCCATGCCATGTTTTACGAGGAGAACATGCTGCTCACTGCGGATGATGAGGTGGGAAAACCCCCCTGCTTCCAAGGTGTTGGGTTTTGGGTCGACGCAAGCTGCAGGCAACCATCCATTTCCAGGTGCCATGTTAGTTTAGTTAGGTTTCAGGGAGGGAAAAAATAGATGAAATATGACGCATCAACTATCAACATCATAAACGATTAGAATGAAGATCAATTTTTTGCTATACCACACAATTATAGCAAAGGACCATCTTGTTTTTCCAACCAAAGTTATGACAATATGGAATCCTTTTGCAAGCTGAACATGCATATTTTTGCCACCTTGGCTCCAGCAAAAGTCAATTTGCTTGAATCAGAAACACTCATTTTGGTGTTTAACGAATCCAGAAATCAGGACCGTTTTCCTTCAGATTTCAAAAGATCAACTGCAAATTGATTTGAGAATGATTTCTCCAGTATTTTAATATATGTTTCCGATGACTAAATGGATTTTCTTAGGCTTCCCTTGGCTTCCCTTCAAGCGCCGCGTTTTTTTTTGGCGGCGGCGGCCAAGCGAGCTCAACGGTCCGGTCCGCGCGAATGTCGATGGTTACAGCGAATCGATTTGGAGAGGTTCGGGACTTTGAAAATCACCGGAGGAACTCCAAACGAAACCGTTTAGCGTAGGTCAATCCCTAGCAGAAAAATGTATAGCAATATTTGTAGTTCGAAAATGTTGAACATCTCTGTGATCTTTTTGAAAACCTTCTGCAAGTAATCCTGAAATATACAATTCAAGGTACTAACATCGCAAGGAAAACAGTCCGAAATACTTATTGGATGGTTGTTTTTTGTGAAGGGTGCTTTGGATATGGAAATCCCATTCAAGTGTTAACTCCTACAATCTGCCACGTGACCGATTCGCTTTAAATCACAACTTAAACTCTTACTTGAGGTGGTTTGTTTTCCATAATGGCAGATTCTGCACTTCATTGGTTCGCTAGTAATAAGTATGTCGCAAGTGATGAATTTGACTGTTTTACACCTATACTTATACTATTTTTCTCGCCTTAGAATACCTTTCCTATCATATTGCATGCTACCAATCTTCAACCAACACTAAACGTCGAAGATACACTCCCTGAAACGAACATATAGTCCCTAAAAATAGACCAATCCCCAAAAAGGGAACTAATCTTCCAATCACTGATTTTTCACGGGTAAACTCGCTGTTAGTTTCTTTTTTTCGGGTATACCTCAACTCCCTTCCAACCACAAGTTGTCACGTTTTTAGTCGCTCTCCGGGGATATGGATTTTGTTTTTTTTTGGCGTCGTTTTTTCAACTTCTCCAGGTGTATTCTCAACGTCCCGAGAATGGCCACGCTCTTCACGAGTTTAGTCCAGCGCATCTCGGCAGTTTAGATTCTGAAAGACGTCGGAGGGAAGTTCAACCTGGTACCCTAAACAACGATTTTTTGAATGGTTGTTTCAATTGGATGATTCCAAAGCTTTACTTGGAAAATGGTTGGACATCACCAAACATCCACTTTAAACTGGTTGTTTGGGGTTCCAGGAATATTTTAATTATACCTTTTGTATCAATGGAGGGATACAATGATTAGATTTAGTTGAAACACCAATCCTATTTTTTTTCGGGTTATTGGGACTTTTCACTAGGTTAATTTGAAGGTGTATGATACATATACCACCTCAGGATGTTGAAAGGGTACTGTTCAGCTCTGCCCTGTCAGGTCCAACTATGCCGGAGTCAAGACGGTCACGGTGAAAGTGGAGGGCAAGGATCGACTCACCGTTGTTGCCGATGGATCAAATTTGAAATGTAAAAACCGTAACTGGAATGAGTCGCTGAAGATTTGGGGGTTCACTTGCTGAAAAAATAGCACAAAAACACAGTTTTTGAGGCATTCTTGAGGTCTTACTTCAAATTACTTTGACCTTTGTGGATATTTACTATACTTTGTTTGTGTTGCAGCTGCCCAAACAGATACACGATACAAGCGTTGAGGTGCGATGTAGCGCTTTGTACTACTTGGATCTAACTTCAAAGGACCTTGATCCTATCTCTCTTCGAATTGGGCGCAAATCACCTACCCTCCAGGGAACTAACGTATCCCATACCAAGGCACTCTTGAAGATGATTTTCCTTTTCCCACCTTGTTAGTCTCCCAGAGGGTAAGACTTGGATGTTTTTAAAAGTAGAAAACGCCGGTGGTCCAAGAAAAGGTCACGTTTTCGTCCGCTTTTGAGGATGAGGTGGTGGAGATTGATCCTGAGAATGGGCCAGTGTTGTGGACTGGTCCGGTTGCCCAAGTCAAATTGTTGAAATCTCTTCAATCCAGGTTTTGCGCTTCGATACAGAAGGTTTTTGGAGCCTATGGTAATACATAATACGCATATAATACATATAGATATGTACATGCTGTAAATATTATGTAAAAGATTCATGATCAACTCCTGCTCCTTGCGGATTACTTCCCCAATTTTTTCAGCTATTTTTCCCATCCTCATTTTAGGAGTTGGATATCTGAGATTCGAAGACATTTGAAGTACAATCCTCACGTCGTTTTTCTCCATGGTAAATCCGTAACCGTTACAACAAGCACGTTCCAATCGAGCCATGGTATATAAATTCATAGAAAATCCATGGCAAAAAATTTTATTCAGGCAACTCCTCAGCCCCAACAGGTGTCACCTGTGTGGACCCGAATCTTTCGGGAACCGTCACCTTTGGGAACCCCCGGGATCAAACAAGTCCTGCATTGAAGATAGACATAGCCTTGAAAATAGTTGGGCAATCCTGATATTCCCCAGTCCCCATTGAACAAAAATGAATCGCAAGCTCAACAATTTGAGGTGAATATGAGAATTATATGGGTATTTCCATATATCTTTCCGACTTTCCCCAATTTTCACCCGTTTTTTTCATTCTTAACCCAAAACACCACCAGAGCCCCGTTTTTTTCCAAAGACCTTCATTCTCTGAGTTGATGGTAGCCGTTGCTTCTCCTATCTTACTACCTGTGATCCATGCTTCATGGGTGGCGGTGGCAATCGCGACTCGGTCGGTGATCTGGTTCTCAGGGTGACAGGGTGACATGCGAAAGGTATACCACCTACACCCTGGAAGATGAACGGCTGGAACCTACAGCCATCACCAATTTAGAAATCAAAATAATCTTCCAAACCTCCATGGATTATGTTCCATGTGAATCTTCATGGGTGTATCCCAAATGGATGATTCTGGATGATATGATTTATTGATTGTGAGGGAATGAGGTAATGGATATTCTCATCATGAAGAATGTAACTTTTGTTGGAATAGCCAGGGTATTTGAGGGCTTTGCTGGTGTTGTATACAGCCTGACTGAGCCTCTAAACTTTGACTTTAGGATCCACAGGCAAAAGTGACAAACTGCGGGTGAGTAGATACTGCAAACGTGATATTTTTCGAATGTCTTTCAGGATTTCTGATCGGTTTGGGAATGTTTAGTAAAAGATATGATATTGACATAATCATAATATATTACGAATGTTTTTGTTTCAACAGCCACACTTCTTTCCAAATGTGGCAAAGGGCTTGCTTAAACGGACAACATGGGAGAACAACATCTTTCAATCATCTGAAAAAACAGGTTGTATAGATGAAATTTGTTGAGTTTTTCAACTTCAGGGCCGGAAGTGGCCCTGAAGTGGCTGGACCGGAACGACCAAGTGGTAGGTGGGTTTATCTGCTGTCTTTTGCTCCCTCAAAAAACACATGAAGGGTTCACCACCTGAGAATTTTGTATGGTTACAGGTGACCCCTTGGTTCTCTTCCGATCCAAGGATCCCAACCTTTGAATCTTTCGCATGTTTGATAGAAAGTCGACGCAACTTAAGTAGTATTTCAGTGGATATTTACAGCGCCATAAAAAGGTACAACATGGAATATATTTGAATATACAACAGAAGAATCTCAAAAAACTCAGACAAAAACAACAATGTTAACCTGTAGGATGTTTTTTTTTTTTTTAGATTTTTGGAGATTCACCATCTCCAATTTTTTTCAGCACCAAGGTCAAGACAAGAATTGGTTGCATATGACCTCAACGGAACAAACGATTCAAATCCATTTGGTCCGGAGACTCATCGACTTTACCAGTTTTTCGTTATGCACAGATGGCGACGGGGCGATTTTCCAAGATTGAGGTTTAATATATGTAGGGCACCCAAAAAAAAATTGATTAGATTGCTGTTGTCCTTCATGTTGTTGAAACATACATTATTTTGGGGTATTTCCATCCTTTCAAAGGAAAATTCATATAGGGTCAGCTGATGAAACACGGATGGTTTGTGGTGTTTGATGTGTTTTTCCCTTCATATCAGCTGTTGAACGTGTCAATGATTGGATGTTTTTGTTGGTGTGTTGTTCTTAGTTTCAAGTGACAAACCCCAAGTGGCAGTTTTCCGGAGAAGGCATAGGATCATGACTACAGCGATGGGCAAAATCCTGTCATCTCTTGATAGTTGCAGGAGTCCAGGTTAGTAAATCCAACCTCAAATCAAAGTTCATTGATTTTGTTTAGGTTTCTTGAGAAATTCGCTATTGAAACAACAAGACATTCATTGAAATCCATGATTTATCCTTAGAAGTCATTGCAACTTTCCAATTGACGGAGTCAGGATAGGAGTTGGTGAATCGATCCAAGGAATCCAATCGATTTCCGTTTTTTTTGAAAATGTTGGATCCTTTTTTTGCGTAAATTTTAGTCTAAAAATATCATTTACATAGTTAAACATCTCCAACTGAAGAAGACCATATTTGGGATGGGAGTTCACCCTCAGCATATTGCTGTCTGGTTGGCAACCACAGGTTACGAGCCATTTTTGGTTTTTAGGGCTCGGGGATTACCCGGAAAATCCCATCATGCCAGGTGGCCAAGATAAATAAGCGAAGAAAGGAGTGTCGTGGTGTTTCGGGTGGTGGAAAACTGGTGAAGCTCCTATCCTTTTAAACAAAAACTTGTTGGTGGTAGAAGTTGTAGTGAGAAAATTTTGGCAAACCACACAACATATCCGACATATCCAAGACTGCTTGATAGTTTCAAGCTTCCCGTGAGTTGGTAAAACATCTAAACAAAGCGCCTTCAGGATATGACTCCCCACCGCAAGCGTCGCCAGGATATGTTTGCCGCCTGAAAAAAATCGTATCGCTGAAAGTCGCCGGAACAAAAGTTGCGCTGAGAGATTTTGGATATTCCAACTTCCCGCAACAACTCCTGAATGGATGGGTGAGAAGAGTTTTTTTTGGCGAATATATATACGTATATTTTTTCCCCTCAGAAACGCTAGGTCCAAGAAAAGAAATTGGGGATGCCTTTTTTGAGGACGCCATTTTAGAGGTTTTTTGATTTGGGGCCCCGCGATGGTGGACCCTTGACCTCGAACTGAAAAATGGGGATCTTTTGTGGGGATAAGAATTCCATTAGGGTCATCGAGGAGCTTGTGATGATTGGGCAATCCTCCCCAAACTGAACACTTCGATCACCTCAACAATCGGAAGGCAAGTGTTGCAAAAGCCAACGGTCGACCAGCAGTGGACCCCTGGACGCGTCATGACTCATATGCCCGGCCGTTGGCCCAAACAATGAACAGTTGCACCTTGCGCATTCGTTGCTTGGGTGAGACGACATGCTATTCAGCATGGTCATCCTTCCGAAGCATGTCTGGAGACCCTATTTTTCCTACGGTCTACATAGGTGGTCTAGGTGGTGGTTTCAAATATTTTTTATTTTCACCCCTGTTTGGGGAAGATTTCCAATTGGACTAATATTTTTCAAATGGGTTGCTTTGTTTTATGATGTCCATTGTGAAGAAAACACTCCAAAAAGTCGGTCATTTGTAATTTGTACTCAGAAAGTTTCCTCAGATTTAGATAGATAGCTTAAAAAAACATTTGCAAAAAACAACAACCAGCAACCAACACTTTTTCAATATAAATTTTTACTAGAACCAAAAAACCTATGTAAAGATGGAGATGTTGTAGTTTGCCAACTGAGGCTCTACTAGTACTGTTACTTAGCGCCGTTACATCGGAAGATGTTGCCGCCTGGGGCCCCCGGTTTAAAAAGGCCCTAAAAGGCGCGGGAGGATTCTACGATCTCAAGTTGAATAGATGTTGGCAAGAATATGTTATGAATTGTTATTACATGTATCATGTATGTATGTATATATATACACATCTGTCAGCCTATTTAGGTCAGATGTTTTGTATGAATTCAAGGTCACTTTTGACCACCCTTAACAAAGCATGTCTGACATCTTGAATCCTGGACTGGGAGTTTAAGCAGTGGACACAGTCTCGATGTCTCGCTATCTATCATCAATGGTATGCTAGGTCTATCTAAAGTTGGATGAACCTACTACGAAGGCATCCTCAATAGACACATATGGTGATATCTGTGCAAAAATATCCAGATGACATTCTGGAATCCCTTTGCAATTCACCAAAAACTTTCACTTGCAAATGTCAAATTTCAGAAAATCATGACAAATGACACGTACATATCGATTTATATATACATTTACCATCATTCATTTACCTTTCTAACAACTGACTTCCATATCAACTTTCCGAGGCTCCATCTGAGGCAATTGGGGGGAATGCTGGTGGTTTTTTTTCGGTGAAAATGGCAAGGTTATTTTTGGTAACAAAACCCTTGGGAACTTCTGGTGTTTTTCGTTTTGCTAAATTGACTTCTCAATGACAATTGCTATGAATATAATGTATACATACGGTACCCTACATCAAATGAAGAGACTACGTATTAATTGACATATGGCACACATGAATGATTCGATGCGGGGGTAGGATACTTAAAATTACTTGAGGTCATTTTAGGTTCCCCCAATAGGAGTTTCGACAACAAGGACAATTTAACAGTCAAATGCAAGTCAGTGTTTCAAATAACATCGACACAAGCAATCATGAAATTTTTGGAAGTCGGGATGCCATCCACGAATTTCTCGCAGTGAGTTTAAAACCTGGGTTATCTGCTGTATATGGGGATGACATCCTCGCAGTTATATCGGTGTTTCCAAAAATAGGGGTCCCCCCAAATCATCCATTTTAATAGGGTTTTCCATTATAAACCATCCATTTTGGGGTATCCCCATTTTGGAAACACCCATATGGGGATTATTTCATTTGGCAATATCATTCGGTTCCTGTCATGAACCAACCAGTGTAATTTGTACCACGTCATGTCAGGTTTTTTTTTTCGTTGCTCAAATTGTGAACTATCTGAGCATTCACCACCGACCCTGGAGGTATGAACCAACTTGTGAGTTGGTTGAACCAACTCTTCAGTTGAACCAACTCCCTGGGAAGTAGGTGTTGACTACCTGGTAGGATTTTTTTGGAACTTTCAACCGAAAGATTGTTTTGCAAATTTGGACACCGGAGAAGATGGATGTGGTTTAATGTCATTCCATGTCATTCCTATTGTAGCATTGTAACTAGGTCAACCGAATAACGTGACAAACCTAATTCAGAAGCAGGCACTCCCAGAAATTCATTAAACAACAACAGCACAAACGTGCGATCGATCATCCAAGAATCTAGCAGCCAAGAACTTTTTTTAGGTCTATCATAAGTTTCTAAATGAGTCAACACGATTCAGCTCCCACTCAGATTCCACTCATGGCATGGTGCTTCCATGTTACAGGACCAGCAAAGCCTCATTGCTTTACCCCGGAGAAAAGAGGCTGCCCGTTGGGGCCAAAAGGGCATGATCACATTATCACTTTGGGGAAATGGCGATGCTAGTTTGCAGGAGGCTATATACATGTATGATCATGTATGACCGTATCTTATGTGAGTTATCAAGTCGTTGAAAATTCAAAATCTACACTGTGACCCAGCAATCTGTGATATGGGGAGGTTTATCAACTCTATCAACTCCGGATTTATCGGCCCGTCACTAGTCGTTAATAAACATGGTTAGTAAGTTTTCCATTTTGTTCCGCTTCCAAATGGCCTAAATGGCTTATAACTGAGGGGTACTAACCACTTACTAACTGGGATGAGCCACAGCAAGTCGGCCAAGTCATTTTCATAGCTGATGGCACGAATAATTGCACCATTTGTGAGATATGCAAACAGAAAAAAAGGAATATGATGATATAGGAGTATACAATGATTAATATATATATATATATATGTATACATATATCGTTATATCCGTACACATATTATATCTTATATAAATGTGTTATATATCTATACCGCCAACACCGAGCTTCCCCGAATCATCCCTCAGGGTGTGATCCGAAATTCCACTCTCGATGTGCCGTTGGAACCTGAAGTACTTCCGTCCGGGAGATCCAAATTGAACCAACAAAAAAATCGGAAAGGAACTGAAGGAGATACTGTTGATACAAGAAATCCAGCTAACCACCTGGGATATACAAAACCCCTGTAAGTAATGGTAGATAAACTACCAACCTCGATTGGTTAGCAGGATTTCTGAACCATCAACCGAATTTCTGTCGGGGATTTTTTTGGAGTGATTTTTAAAATGTGGATCTAACTGAAGGAGTTCTTTTGTGAAGTTTTGTGGGATGTTGAAAAAAGCGATGTTTTTTTAACTGTTTTGAGAGTTGGGAATCTGGATTCAACCAGAATTATTTCCCAAATGCAACGATTTTGAAGTTTAAGATAGAATATCATGTTTTTTAGTACCGGGGATGGTTCATGTATACAGTATACGTTGCAGTATGGTACATGTATAATATATTATATACATATGTGTGTATATACATTTTTACACACATACACATGTTAATATGTATATATATATATGATTATATATGTATGTATTTGTGTGTACATACATATATCTACTCATAATATGTATTATAACGTAAAACATTCAGTATCTCCATGGACTGCGGATCATCATTGCAAAGTTCGGGTAGATGTATCGATCGCGACAACAATAGCTGGTGGGTGTCTCACGGTTTGGCTCCCATGCGAACTTACGGGAGAGCTGGACATGGAAAGAATTTGAATTGCTGACAGATTCTAGGTGTTGGTTTCAAACATTTGCTATTTTCACCCCGATACGTGGGGACATGATCCATTTTGACCAGAATATGGTGGTTCAACCACCAACTAGGATTGTCGTTGGTATATCTTGAAGTATCTAATTTTTCAAAACGGTAGCTTTGGAGACAATTTTTTGCATGATGGAGACTTTCTTTTTGGTACAAGTTCTTCCGTTGGAGTCTTTTTTGAGATGCGTGCAGCTTTGAAAACACACGCCCCCGAAAACTAAAAAGACAACAGAAAAGCAACCATTTGAAGATGTATGTCCTATTAAAGATGATGAGTTATCCGTTGTGATGCTAGTTTTCAGGGGGTGTATGTTTTCTTCGTTTCTTTTGTTATTGTTTCAAGCTACCTTTTGAAACATGTGAAAAAACACAGACATCAAACTTTCCGAGGCGGAAGTCTGCTCTAGGCTGGGGGTTGGATGTGAAAATATCGATCGATCCAACATCCTTGAAGTTTAACATTGAACCTCAAACAGGAAAAAAGGAGATTCCTTCTGGAAGCATCATTTTTTCAGGTTCCATGTTAAACTTTGGGAGTGTACCAAGTGGGGGTCGGTTTTTTACACTTGGTATCTGAGAGAGTCATGTCATGAAGGATTCATTGTGATGTATGGAAGGACTCTGGGAGAATGAACGACTGGAACCTGAAAATGATTTCGAGGGAGTTCGTGTTGAGGTTTCCTCTTTCGGTTTTCGGGTGTGTGTATGTCTGGTCATGCGGTGTCAGATTTCTACGACATATCGCCCGATATAGCCACTTCCAGGGATTCGATAGGACCTTCGAGTCTCAAAGATTTGTGAACGATGTAGGATTTTTGAACAGATACACTAGAGAAGTATATTCAATTATATATGATATGTATGATATGATCTCATGAACCATGTATTTAACTTAATGCTTTCCTTGCAACTTGTTTTGCTTGACATAAGAATCATTTTCCTGATTACATCTAAACTCACAATTGCAGTCGAGAAGGGAAATTTGTCCTGAAATGAGGATACTCCAAATGCTTGCTGGCTTTTACCTCCATATTTATGACCAAAACTAGAAGATGACTTGATAGGAACAGATTCGAACATGTTCAATCGCACTCACATTTAATGTTTCAACTTCTAAGCAAATTCATCCAAACATTAACATGAAAACTGGATTAAAAGCTTAGCAAAAGGTGTCCCGGTGTCCCGTTGATTTCATGGCAACAAAACCCCCTCCTGACCTCAAGGTTTCCTCCTAGCTGATGGAGTAGATGCGTCCGGCTTCCCGACCACGAACGGAGCCGAAAAACCCCAAGACACTGGCCAGGAAAATATGCCAAAACAAGAAAACCCAACCACGCCAAGTGAGGTTTCGGCTTTTTTCCTTAAATTTAGTTGAACAAGAAGACCCTAGGGGATCCAATCATCGAAACTGAGAATGGTTTCATGGAACCTAAATACCTTGCGTTTTTGCAGGTGATAAAAAAACACCCCAATCTGACTTTCTCCAAGGTTAGACCTGCGTCAAGATGTTAGCAGCAGCAAAGGCGCGGGTTTGTGGAGAGCCTTTTGAAAAAAACATCGTTTTCCCCCAATTTGAAAGTCATCAAGTAGTTGGATGGTAATTTGGATGATGGATGGTAATTTGGAGGGTGATTTGATTTGGATGATGATTCAATTGGATGGTAATCCCTTTGTTTTGACCCTTGTTTTTTACCTTCGGGGGGGTTGGGGGTAAAAAAAGCTTCACATTAGCACTATTCCTAGAATCATCCAGGCTTTACGTTGGCAGTTTCAATGATGGTCTTACCCAAGTGGCCAACATTTTGGTTGTAAAATGCACAAAAAAGAGCATGGATCTCTATCTAGGGTCACACCCTCCAGTAATCCTCAACCTAGTGATGGCGTATTTTTTGAAATTCTACAGTAAGATGTATTTTCTAGTGGAAAAGGAGGATTTGGGCTATGTGTGCTCCAGGGTAACCAGGGCTGGCTTGAAAACAGCAAATGCTGTCCCTCTTATTGCAGGGGTGCACTGAATGGACAATATCCAAAAAATGATACCTTTGGTTTAAAATTTGACAAGTATTTTTGAAATGGGCTAGGACCACCAAGTAGATCATAATTAATTTTTCAATTTTACCTTTTGCGCAGCAGTTTTTTAATAAACATAATTACCCCCCAAAAACTAACATGACATTGATAAATCCCCATTTTCAATAAGAAATACATCGACTCATTCATGGTGGATTTTTCCAGCTAGTCAGTCATGTTAGGGACTTCGGGGGGGGGGGTTATTATCTGTCAAGGGACCACCTTTTTTCTCTCTGAAAGGTCCTGAAACCACGGTAACTTGGCGGTTCAGAGTTTTGGTGAAAGGGAGGTTTGTTAGCTTCATGGCAGGACGCTCCGAAAAATACTGTTGATGGTTCAGAAATCCGGCGATCACCAGTTTTGCATGGCAAGTATATATCCATCATTTACATGGTTTCATTCATGTCAGGTGGTGCAGGATTTCTTCCAGCAGTATTTCTTTTCTATTGGGACCCTTGTAAATGTAAATTTTGATACAAGATCCATTTTGTCTCCTTTTTATCAAGACTATGGTTACTCTCGCAATCTATTGGCCTCAATACTCTTGAAGTCCATTCACTTTTGTAGTTGCTTGACTTGCAGCGTGACCCATCGATGGATTTGGATGTTTAAGATGTTGTGAGTTCGTCATGACAAAACACTTCCCGAAATACCATCATTACATTTGAGCGAACTCGCAATCTGAAACGAACCCATCTCAAAGAATCGTTTGAGGAGAAATCCGACAAGAATAATCTTAATTCAGATTACCTACTTTTTTTGATGTATAGAAACACATCGAGTTCAAGAAGGAATTGCCATGGAAAGATGCCAGAAGGTATTACAGGGGCCACAACACCTAAGTTGGCTGGAAGCAACATATATGCATCCACTCGCACAGCAAATCACATAAATAACTCAACTTGCCCTTTATATACACGGCCTCGTAAGTCATCATCAAATCTTGGATGATTTTTGTCTGAGTCGCACAGGTTGGGATATCAAAATGAACACATTGACTCATTGCCGCCAGGCTTATATCCATGGTCCATATATTCATCTTTTTTTTCTGAAGGGGAATTGATCAGCTTCCCGAAAACTAACAGCCAGATACCCAAAATGATGGTTTGGACTAAAAGGTGGTTCCGGCTTGAAAAATATGGCCATTTTTGGTATTTCTGGGACGGTAAGGCTTGCATTTCCATATATCCATCAAACCAACTCCAGATCAGCTGTTTGGCCCATTCAAGGGTCAAAGGTTTGCAGGGAACAAATCCTCCCTGAGCTGAACCGAATTTCCGTGTTTTTGATTCGCCATGAAGTCATGGTTAACCTGGAGTCTCTTGGTGACGTGTCATGGACTTTATGATGATACCTTCCAGTTTGATGTGGCCATTGGAACATCGCTGATTCAGCATTCCTTGTCACTTGGAAGAAATTGCACGGTTTTTTTTAATGGTGGAGTTTGGAACGTTTTGTTTGTGAATTCCTCCTTGGGATGAAATTTGACTTTCCACCTGGATGTTTTGAGAGAGCAGTGAATTTATTCAGGATCTGTTGGATGAATTCGGATAGTACATGGATTTATATGAAAACCGGGCTGTCAAGTCGTCGTATGTCATGTGTCGTCATTTACAACCCCCCCAATCATTCAACCACCCAACCAGATTTTTTAGGGTTTCAGGGTTTCACCGTTTCACCATCCATTCCCGAAATCTCATGGGTAAAAAACATGGTGTTTCCAACATGGGTACAACATAGCACCCCGAAATGGATAGAAATGTATTAGACTTTGATGATCTGATCTCCCTTCACCTTCGCCGATGATTCGGAAAGTTCGATGCAACTCCTTGGGATTTCCAGGTCGCTGCAAAAAGCAACTCCTTGGGTTGGCAAAAATGGTGGCATTCTGCGAGAAGGATGGCGGAAAAGGGAATTTCGTTGGTCCCCCAAGAATCCCCTTGAAAGGCTTCCGGTGTTGAAAAAGGATGGCAACATGGGAATGTTAAACGTGGAAGGAAGTTTCCGACAGAAGAGGAAGTTTCCTCCAAAATGGGTCATGGTTCCACTGGCTTGCAGCAAAATTGGGATACATGACCTGTTCAACCCCTGAGTTTACGTGGTAATATGTATGGATAAAAATGAAGAATGGGAGCATATCACGACACTTGATGTCCTTGTACCTGGGTACTCATTTCCGGAGGCATGGCCCTTCAAAGAGCGTGATGAGACAACCTGCTAGCAGTAGACTCGCATATTTTCTATATCTAGAGCTGCATCTATATCAGTCTCGACGTCCATGTATAGATCTTTGGCTTATAAACAACACACTCTCACAACTGCCATTTTACTCTCCAGTTCTTTCCCACATTTTTTCTTTCGTGATTCAAACCCATCGTTTCGAAAAAGGGCCTTTTTTTCACCAAAGTTTCCGACATGATAGGATTTACATCAGCGCAAGCACCATTGCATTTGGTAAAAGCTTGGAATTGGACAGCGCCTCAAAATGGCCTCGTAAGAGCATCGCCAGTCATTGCCCCTTGGCCATGGGAGGTGAGTGGAATCTTTAAGGCACACTACAAACATCCGGTGATGTTGGAAGCATTCAAACACCCTTGATTCCATTTTGGGGTAAAAATTGGGCGTTGTTGTAAATAGCTAATTCTTGGCCAACCATGGTTTTCAAACGAAGTTTTTTCCAACATTTTTGTTGGAGGTGTTTCTTGATGATCGGCCAGAAAAGTTTCGGTGGAAACGGTTGAGAACTGATCCTTTGCATGATAGCATTGCAGATGAACAAAGGCGAGTGAATGGCACACAGTCCAAATCGCACCTGGAAATACTTCTAAGGATCGCAGTATTGTGGAGGTTTTCATGAGTCAAGATCCAGTGTTTAATTTTCAAGATCTTGAAGCATAGCCAGTATTTCCAACCTGCTTGTGCAGTTTATCATACCCATTTTAAACCTCGGAGTCTCCGCATCCACGATCATCATCTCCGTTGATCCTAGGGCGCGGATGGTTCCATTTTCATTTCCTCCATTAGTGGAAATCTCATCAAGTTTAGCAAAGAAGGGAAAGAGCTCTGGAACATGAACGCAGGCCGGGAGTTTTTTTGGTGCGAGTTTAGATACTCCGATTAAGGTTCGGGAATCTTTTTCTTTAAGTTGCAGGGGATCAAACAAGGAATCAGTTTATTTCTCATTGCAACGTCGTGCAATGGATATGTTTTGAGATGTCCTTGATTTCATGACACATTTTGCGGCAGAAACCTCGAGAAACAAAAATTCTTTGAGTTGGTTTGCAATCTCGTTGACCTCCAATGACTGAAAAAAACACAGCTAAACATGACCAAACTTATGTCCTTTCCTGGAAGGATAGCTATATGTAGCCATATTTTCTGCCTTTTTTTTTACAACCGTTTACATTTTTTTCATATGCAATGCTTTGAACATAATAGGGTGATTAATGTTGTTGATACTTGTTTTTTTGGGTAATCCCTGACCCAAAGTGAACCAGGGTTTTCTATGAAGAAACTAGCAACCAACCACCACATCAGCCAACCAACCTTGGGTTGACGAAAATTTTTGGGTCAGGCAGGACCTTGCCGGGCAATCCCTTCTTGGATGGGCAGACACTATACACTGTTCGTGATGATTGCACCTTCATTGTTCCTTAGATTTGATTTGCACCTTTTTTTTTTGGGAAGGCTGAGAAATCTTGGGGCCAAAAAGTAAGCCAGATTCATTTTTTGGATGTACAACATGGTCGCATTCAGTATAAGAACTCCAACATAGCACCTTACAAATGATATCATACGTATTGTCTTGCTGCCAATTGGATGATTATATTCTGCTACAAAACCCAGCCTTTTTACCAGAAGCCGAAAAACTCGGTCGCTTTTTGCCCTTTTTGAAATGGTCATTGGATGGGAGATTTGGAGTTTCACAATCCAGCTCTTTGAGAATGGATGTTTCTACCAGTCAAGGGTCCGGTAGTGAAGCCCTCCCCCAAGCATCTCCAGTTAGAGAGATTCTCATCAGAATAGTACATGACCATCCTGCACGAGCAACCATTGGTTGAGATGGGTTTCTTAAGAACTTCCAATTCTTCCGACATGTTTGGGGATCTGAACATGCCGAGAAATACACCATCCTCCTGTGAAAGTACAGTATGTACATGCAATTTGAGGCACCAATCAAAGTCGGGATCCAATTTGGGTTTCATTAAAGATTGGTGAAGTGTTCATCCATCTGGCTACATAAATTATCACCAGCCTCTGTGCAACATGATTTGTTTTTAAGCATTGTTCCCTTTAATATCAGCAGTTGATTCTTAACCAATCTGCTGATTCTATACTTTACATCCACAATCAATCCACATAATTTGGACCTACCCTCTACGGAGTAACAGTGACACATAAGGTTTATTCTCGTGGGATTTGCTACTAGAAATGTGATTCGTCATCTTGGTTTCTTTTTTGCACGGGTCCACGTTACTGGGAGGCTGTGGATGCCAGAAATGGTCATGAACTGTGGCGGCAGCCACTTGACATATATAGCTTTTTGAACAACTGCCAGAAATCGGCAGCCTAGTACGGCCCCAGTCATTAGAAAACTGCCAAGAAGCAGGGAGGGTTGGACCATTTCCTACCAAATTTCTTATTTAGATGTAAGAAATAGATTCTTGCACGGAATCTGAAATCTAATCATCTAATCCGAAATGCTGGTGTAGAAATACTGGTATATGAATGCAAAAGTGGGCCAAGAAGATTCAGCAAGCTAAGTATGCCTTGATAAGCAATGAAACTAGAGTCCCTCACCCTCCACCAACAAAAATACATCTGGATTTTCAATTGCCATCTAGTCAGGTGATATCACTCCAAAAAATATATCACATAAGGAATCCAGATGGAAATTCCAAATTTATTGCAGGCTTTTATCAGTGTGCCGTCATTGTGAATGGGCAACAAAAAGGTGGTACATACTAGGAATCAGTTGGGGAATCACTGAAATTTACTGGAAATGCAGGATTTGATGTTGATTCATTCAGGATCCGTGTTCTTGGTTTGTCAGCCTGTGAATTAACATGCCCGAAAGCTGAATGCCTAGAATTGATCTGACCCGTAGGATTCATGTACAGTATATTTACCCTAGATTTATTCGATGTTTATGGTAAATCCAGGTAAATATACCATACATGGATCCTGTGGGTGGGATTAAGTCCCTTCTTTGAGAATTCCTGGATCTTTGTTTTGTGAGAATGTTTTTTTTGATAAATGCCCCTACTACATCAATATTTTGAAGATACATTTTTCCAATTCTTATGGTTACCTACTATGGTCCTATAGTACACATGCATTGAAACCAGTTACCATTTAGTTCGTGATGTGTTGGCACTACCACCACATTGACAGGATGTTTCTTTGCCATTTCCAGACCAATGAAGAGGTCCATTCCCGTTCCAGTTCCCAATCAAGGAAGATCCCAAAATCCCTTACGATCTGAGTTGTTTGGTGCTGTTTTTTTTTGGAAAATTCCAAATGCCTGAAATCTAATCGCCCTTGGCTTTTTGTACTCGAAAAAATGGCTGAATTGTACGTAACAAATACAGAAACAACTGACAATAGTCACCACCTGTTTTTTTGTTTTTGTTTTGCCCCCGTTGCGTTGACAAGGAAAGCTGGAGGTCTTCATGGTCCGGCCGCTTGGTGAATTAATCGGAGAGGCAGCTCCATATTTCCGTGGCATTTTTTCCATTAGCTGTATATATTTGTCTTCCCAAGGATGGAATGGATGCAACATTTTTTTTGGTTTTTCCGTGATGGTTTCCCCGAGGCCTAGGCCCCAAAATCATGGCCGAGATGAGGGTCCCTGGAAATGTCTTAGGACACTCCCTCAGTGCTCGTGGGCGATGGCATGGTCTTTAGCGCCTGTCTGGATGCTCCAGAACAGCAAATGTTTGGTGGGGCGACCTACGTGGTAGCACTAAATGCGAGGACTGGAAAGAAGTGACCTAGTTGCAGGTTTTCTTTGCAAAAAGGCTGGATATGTTGGATGATAAACTGAGATGTAAGATGTTGTACGTTACCTATCAAAAAGTTAGGTTTGCAGTCAAAAACACCGGAAACAAGTAGGAGTTTTTGTTGGGTTTTTCGTTCATCGCAAAAAGGTTTTTCAAATTCTCAGGTTTGTAACTTTGCAACCAATCCAGGGACCAATGATTCCATGGTAGTTGCCGACTCTCTAAGTGCTGTTATGGAAGAAAACCTGGTTGGTTGGGTTATTCCAAGAAATCTCCAACAGGACCCACTAAACGGACCCCTAAACCTGAGTATCTAATATCTCTAGCACCTTACTTAGGGGTCCGTTGGTAAGGTCCCATTCAATTTTTCATGGAGTTATATATTGGATCCAGTTGTATAAGGACTACAAAAAACATTATCAGGATCCGTATTAAACAACCAGTATACTGGAAAGTAACAGAGTTTTTTTGTGGCTCAAGTGTTGTTATACCATACGTATTGGGGGTTGCCAAAACCGTGGTAACGAAGTGGGTAAAAGAATCTTCCTTCATTTCTTTATGAAGGGAACCCTATTAACCTTCACTCTCTAGCGTTGCATTGTTTTTGAGCAGGGCCCAAAGCATATATGTATCTATACATAATTCTTTCTCTCCCTCTCTCCCTCTATCTATACACATATGTTATTTGTTTCGTTGTATATGGATGTGTCAAATATATTGCACTTTGAAACTACGCAGTTTTCATGCACCAGTGAGGATTCCCGCGGCTCCCCACTGTTGGGTTGAACAAATACAACTTACCACTTTCGGCGGGACATGGCCATTTTGCCACTCAAAAAAATAGAAGCTTTCCATGATGCCGCGGGTGACAAAAACATTCAGATTAGAACCCAAAACGACTCGCGTTTGGGTTTTTTAAATAGCTTATATATCCTTACCAGAAACGAAGCAACCCATAGAAAAAAAAACCAACCCAACAAGCAGTAAAAACAGCAGGGGGAATTCTACGAATCAAATTTTCTCAAACAATTTCTTCGCAAAGGTTGTGGCAAGTTCGGCCCGGGTGCCTTGGATTATGCGTTTCATGATTTAGGGGTTGGGATTTTTGAGCCATTTGTTGATTGAGGAAGCCAAGAGAATTTACTGTTTTTTTTTTACAAATGTTCAAAAAGACACAGACTTCCGACTGTCTCATCTTTTATTTTTGGAGTGATGTTTTTTCGTTTGCAATTTCAAAGAATCACATCAATGCTGACATTCCTTCATTGAGACATGATTTCGTTGTATGGCTCTTATTATATATATAGATTCATTCGATGCAAAAATGAAGGCCATTGTAATTCAACCCCACTTATGAACCTTTTTTCCATACCTTTTCAACTTAGAGCCGATGATCTACTGCACCAGGCTTGCAGTAAATGGTGTAAACTTCCTGCCTGCCTCCAGTTTGGTGAAAAACTGATCTTCATTGGCCCAACAGCCCAACCACATTTTTTTAAGATCCTTTTTTTTAGGAGGGCATTTCCGCGAATCCCGCTTTTACAGGGTTTTTATTATGGAATAAGTGAAGGTATGGTTACAATTTTGGTTCTGGTGAATTTTGAAAAAACCCTATGATTGTCGACTCAGGAAGCTGATGTACAACTTTATGGCCGCTGTGGTGGATCACAGCCTTCTTTTCTCCGATGCCTTTGGTGGTGTGCAGCGTTTACATCTGGCCAACGGTACCGCGCTGTGGTCCCTGCCGGCACTTTCCGATGATCAAATGTCCACGGGAGGCGAGATTTCCGCCATTAAAACGTGTGCCCTTACTTTTACTGGGGAAAAGTTGAAGGTTGCCCCCCCAAAAAAAACCAAGGCTCCAAGGAATCTATTGATCGAAAGGGCACTGGGGAATCAGATGTCGAATTTTTTTCAACTTTTGGTAGCTTTTCAGGTAGACAAAGAGCTGGGCTTGTAATAGGCACAGTCGACTAGCAGCTCATAGATGACAGATAGATATTGATATTGTCACTTCTGCCATGTCTCTAGCCTATGCAAAAACAATCAACAGCTTCTGGCTTATAGGTTCAGATTGGCACTGTGCTTCCATAGCTGTAGAAACACTCATCCTAGAATTCCCCATTTTATGCAGCACCCGTTAATCGCGAATCCGTTCCCCGAAAGGGGTTGCCCACAAGACACGGCTTAGGCCCCTGACAGGTTGCCTGTAATACACTTACCGTGGGCGAAACCATTGAATGAATGAATGAATGACTGGATGGATGAATGAAATGCTTGGATGAAATGATGAAAAAAAAATGAGTAGATGTAGTAGATGAATGAATGAAAGAATGGATGAATGAACGAACGAACGACTGAGCGAACAAACGAATGAACGAAGGAACGCACGAGCCAATAAATGAATGAGTGAATGAATGATGTAACCTCGAAATCAAACAACTGGAACTTCAAGATGATGATTTCCAGGGTTCCCATTCTGAGGTTTTGCTTGTAGCTGTTAGTTTTCAGGGGTGTATATGTCAAATGTGTATGATTGGTGACACGTTTTCTCCAACTGAAGTTTATTCATAGGGCGTGTCAATTATCCCACCATTTCACACTCAACCAATGCAACATGGGATCCCCTTTCCTTTGTCTCAAAATCTCTCCCCCTTACAATTTGTAACCGGCCAGATTTTGACACTCCACCGCGGTTTAATCATGAAACATATTGCAATCATATTGGGATTACTCCCCCGAAAACGAAAAAACATCGCCCCAAAAAAAACCATGAAATTGTAGGAGGACAAAAAACATCATCTGAATTTTCCATTGAACAAAAAAATGGGTCTCATTTTCGGGGGGACGAATTGGTTCTGAACTTCCCGCGGGACATTTTCCTGGGTCAAAATCTGCAGGCCTCACTACCTCGCGGAACGGCATCGCTTATGTGACCAGCAACAAGCTAGACTCAAGTGGCAACAAACAAGGTGGGTCCCAAAACACCCCACACCCGGGGATGTGGGGAAAACCTTATCAGGACCAATGAGTGAACACTATGAAATGAAATGAATTCACATTTTTTAGTGTCAATGGTATAAATGATTCTGAATTTTTGGTAGTAAACAATTAAAGGTTGGTTCATGATGAAATCACGAGTAAATATGACATGATCATGATACATGAAAATTGATATTTGATTGATCGAAGTTTCGAAAAAGTTGTGCGAGTTGTGAAGCTCTCATATTTGGTAGCAACAAAAATGGTCGAATCTGACATCCTCCAACCACCTTTGGGAGTCTCACTTGGAAGTGATACGAAAACATACACGACACAAGTCTGTCAGATCTCAGGGGTGCTCTCTGCCTATTTTATTAAAGATGGTCAGCTTTTGTGGAGGAAACATCTTCCAATGACTCTTGGTGAGAATTGCGAAGCATCACAGCTGTGGTGGAACAACTTGGATAAAAGGCCGAAACAAAAAAGGTCTGATGATTTCCGTAGTTCTTTGACAAGGTGAGTTTGAAGATTTCCAGGGTGATTTTGAAGGAATTCCGACATTTTTTTCGTCACTTTTAGGATGATGTACCATTGAGATTGGATTTGCAGATAGCACATCTGATGATTCGATACAACACAGTTGTTTCATGATGGTACCCTCCCGAAGTTTAATATAGCCCCTAAAAAGTTACCTTCCCAATAGGAAAGTAGTCTTCCAACCACCATTTTGCAGGGGCGAACTGTTAAACTTCGGGGGTGTATCAATTGGTTTCTATGGAAAATTCTATCATTTGGTATCATTTTTTGACCGATTGCCCGGCTAGCCTCAATTTTTCTGGAAGTCTCATCCAATCTCTTCCCTACTCGATGTGCCATCACTTTTGCCCAATCCATGTATACCACCTGGAAAGTAGATTGGTTTATCATAGACCCTTACTTTTCGCCACCTTTTAGGGGTTGCGCCATCTCCTTTCCAGATGGTATATAGGTATGATATGGATGTTGAAGCTTTGCAAGTTCATTTAGTTTCCCATGTTGAAGGTACCACAACAACATTTCCACCCCAACCTGTCCTTTCAAAATGTTTTTTTTTCAGAAAAGGAGCGCCAATAGCGCAGCAGCTATCGGGAAAAAGGCCTCCAACACCAACACATACTTTGAGACTTGGCTTTTCATTGGAGTTTTCCTCCATACATTACCCCCCCTCCCTGAAACTAACAATACCTTAACAGCAACGCACCTATAAAAAATGGTGGTTTCTAATAGATCGAAAATCTCCATTTTCAATGGGGGAAAATCCCCCATTTTTAGGGGGCGAAAATGTCGGCTGAGATCCTTCACCTTTTCCAAGGTGACAGTGGCCCTTGGTCCCAATCCGGCACTGGCGACTGAGACAGGCAAAGGCTTTGAGGCGCCGGGAAATTCGGAGCTCCTGAATGGTTGGAAACAAAACTGGGTGGTGGTTTCACATATTTTTTATTTTCACCCCTATTTGGGGAAGATTCCCATTGGGACTGTCAGCAGGTGGATCTTAAACTGAAGAAAATGGTGGATATACTACTACTGTTGTTGCCCTCTTTGACTGACTCCTCCCCCCCCAAAAAAAGCAGGGCGAAGTACTTTTTTCAAATGTGGAGCTGGGTTGAGGTTAGTCGCTAAGAGTTTGCAATTTCATGTTTTATGGCTCCAAAGCATGTGCCGTAAAACAGACAGCAACAACAACAGACAACAACAACATCTCAAAATTGAGTCGCTTTACCCCCGAAAGGTGTCTGTTTTCTCCCATGTTTCACCCAAAAAAGACATCGAAGACATTTCACCATTTCACCAAAATTCACCAAAAACTAACCCAAAGTTGTTTCAGCAATCGGAATCCTGTCTCAACTGGTTGCTGATTCTGGGAGGATTTGGAACCTTACAACAAGGATACCAAAGATGGACGCAAACCCGGCAAAGTTATGACCTTTGATGCTGCTTCCGGAGCCGATTTGGGTGTTTTTCTGGTTTTGTTGGGACGTAAGGATTGTGGTGGCACCGGGTTGTGTGTATATCCCAATGGTACGACTATATCAGCAAAGTTTAATGACGTGTTCCCGGAAAGAAACACAAATTTAGGAACAGGTTGGGGCCGGGGAAATTTGGGTGGGACACTTGTGTTGCTTGACTATAAAAATCAGTGGATGTTTTGGCATACGAGCATTGACCATTTCCGAATATATGAAATTGAGATTCGACAGCAGGTTTCTGGTTTCTTCCCGTGGATCTCGATGCAAAAATTCCATCAAAGACCCAGAAATCAGGGGAATTTATCCAATAGAAATCGTATGATCGGTTCCATGGCATTTGCCTTCAAAGTTTTGGTGAGACGAAGTCCCTCAATTTTAAGGTCCATAAGTTCCTGAAGTTTGTTTTTTGCTACTTCTCTTGGTGTTTTCAATGCGTTCACATCAGAGGCATTTTTTTTGGAAAGCGGAGTAGAAAACAGGAAAGTAAGTTGAGATGTTTGGATTGATGGACTCTTTAATCTGTTGGAATATGATGAATCAAAATGTCCATTTCTTCAATGCTTTGAGGGTTGAGAAGCCCAGTTTAAAGACACCGATATCGTTGAATGGTCAGTCCTATATCAAATGTTATTTGGTCAAAACAAGTTATAGCCATAGATATTGGAAATGGATAGGGAGCTAAGCTAGAATAGATGTATATATATAATATATATAATTAATTGGAGTGTGTTTGTTTTGTTTGCCACTCGAACATCAGTCAACAAGCAAACCATCAAACAACAAATCAATCTTTTCTCGTGCTTTTGTCCAACAACTAGAAAAGTCACCTCAATTTGAGGTTCAATTTGTGTAGCCATTTTTTGTGTGTGGAATCCAACCATCCCCATTTTTTGAGTTTGGTCCCCGAAGAAACCCACCGGACTCCAGGAGAGGTGCTATGGACCTATGACTTCCCTGATTGGTATGGAGTGGCTGCAGGAGATACAGTAAAACATAATTGCCTGCCGGAAGCTTTGGGAGCAAGCAGCTGAAAGGGTGGCTTTCCAAAGTTGTGTCCCAAAATTTTTCCGGCGAAAAAAAATCTGAAAGGTTGAAAATGGCTGAAAAAGAAGAGACGGAGGTTGTTCGTTCAAGGTAGAAATCAGAAAAAAAATCCATTCAACTCGAGTGCTCTTGACTTTGAGAGCTTGCGGGGAAGTGTGAGTGTTCAAAGTCTCTAACTTCATATTTAGTACACTTAGGAGACGAGAAGCTTGGCTAGGTAATAACTTTGGGGATATCTTTTGACCAAATCACTGAATTCACATACCTTGACTCAGGATTCCTTCGCAAATCCATCAATTGGTGGAGATGGAAGTGTCTACGTTGCTGGTGAGAGTGGGGTGAAGCTTGACGTGAAATAGATGGCTTGCCGCGCCATGGGTCCAACCTCAAATATTGTTTTGATTCAGTTCACCCTGTTTTTCAATAGGTTTTCATGAAAAGGCAAGAAAACCAGGCTGGTGACCATCATGGGCAACTCATTTTTTTTCAGATGAAAAATGAACAGGATGTAGAAGGTGTATACAATGTAGATTGCTCGTTGTTTTTTGGAATGCTACTGCTAACATCCCCGGACCGATCCAACCGTTAGTCCCCAAGTCATCGCTATAGTGGAGATTTGGTTGCAAACATCGAGGTTTTTCGGTGAGGCTTGGAACGTTGGACATTGATTGGAGAATTTTGGGGGGTTGATAGTGGTTGATGTATATATTCCCCAACTTTTGCGAATACATATGGGTGTTTATGGTATCCCCAAATCATCAATTTTAGTAATAGGGTTTTCCATTATAGACCATCCATTTTGGGGTACCCCTATTTTTGGAAACACCCATATCCCCTCCCAGCCCAAGCCCTTTGTGGAAAGGTCTGATTGGTAGGATATGGACTCCATTGCCCTGGAGTTCACTGAGTATTACATCTGGGCAAATTATGACGACCTCGAGGTCACCATTAAATTGTGGTTTAGTAAGGGAATCCCCCCAAATGCCCTTAAGTCAGGTTTAGGAATTACCGTGGGAACCCAAAACCATGAAATTTGAAGGTTTTACACCCCCAATATATGGGTTATAACAGTCAAGAAATACCGACCCCTAAGCCCCCACATATATACAGTCATATATAGAAGAATATCACCCTTTACAGAAGCGTTGTATAGAGGTGTTTTCCCCGTGTATACTAGTAGTCGCATGTAGGTTCTCCACATGTTTAGGGTAAAAGTGACCCTATCGACTCTGATGCACGTTGGCTCAAGTAAAAAGATTTGTGTGCAGCTGCTATCCTGGCGGTCTGTACTTTTCACTGGTTATCAGCCGTAGCCCGGCTGGTGCCTTTTTCGAGTTTTAGTCTCACCACATGGATCAGGAGGGTGCTGCTTCTAGCGCACCAGACGAAGGACCACCTGTCGACACTGCTGTGCATTCAGACGTTGTTTCTGGGAACGCAACAGTAGAGCCGGGGGACGAACAAACAGTCGTCGAGACTCCTGAAAATCCTGTGTGTGAA
>DF243827.1:1012-34633 GCA_000507305.1 Breviolum minutum Mf 1.05b.01 | reverse complement strand
CCGCATCTTGGGCTTCACCTTTAAAGCTGAAATCTCTACGCTAGAGATTTCACCAAGAAAATTTTCTTGGCCCTATCTTGGCCGCATCTTTGGGCTTGATCCTGAAATCTCTAGGAGAAAGCTTTCTTGGCCCAATCCTGGTTACATGTGGGGCTTCAACCTGAAATCTCTAGGCTAGAGATTTCACCAAGAAAGCTTTCTTGGCCGTATCTTGGCCACATCTTGGGCGTCATCCTGAAATCTCTAGGAAAGAGATTTCACCAAGAAAGCTTTCTTGGCCCTATCTTGACCAGATCTTGGGCTTCATCCTGAAATCTCTAGACTAGAGATTAGGCTAGAGATTTCACCAAGAAAGCTTTCTTGGCCCTATCTTGGCCACATCTTGGGCTTCATCCTGAAGTCTTTAGGCTAGAAATTTCACCAAGAAAGCTTTCTNTCTTGGCCCTATCTTGTCACACCATTGCGGTCCCTGCAGCGTCGCACCATTTTGATGCCCTTATATTTCCGAATCTGAAGAAGCTCTTCCCTGCCAGTTTTTTTTGCTCGTGATCATGATGTTAATAAGACTTGCATAAGTTACTCAAATGAATCCCAAGAAACTTTTCAAATTCCAGCCTACGTTCTGCAGTCAGCACTGTCGACGCAAGCTCTTTCAAGAATGGCGCGGTGGTTATGAGGATGGTGCTTTTCCTGGCGTCACGTTCCAGCTGATAAACTTCAAAGGCAAGACACTTGGAAACATGCAGAGATAACTAGACACACATGAAGGTTGGTTTGCAGGCAAGTTGCTTTGTGTCTCCACCCAATTCCCCCCAAAGGGACTGTGATGATCGAAGCCTTGTGTCTTTTGATTAGTTCCTGACAGTACATGGTCCAAGTGAAATATGTTTGGACATGCAAGAAGAAACAATAAAGACTAACAACCCCACCTGGAAGGGAGCATAGTACGGCAAAAGGCTTGATGCAGGCTGTTCAATGGTCCAGTATATTTGCTTCGATCGGGCATATTCCAGCCTTAGTTCCGGATGCATGGAGACAGTAAACAAAATTTAAATTATTGTGTGAAGACACTTGCAGTTCTAGGAAGCTAAGTTAGCCTAGCTGCCCATAGCATATGCGCCGCACCATGCGGTTCGCCTTCCTGCATGATGGCACATGCTTTCCGCCACTGGGGCGAACAATGCACCTTTTGGTGGATCCCCTGCTGATCCAGATCCACGTGGAACAAGGGCAGCCCACCCTTAGTTGCAAAAACTTTCGACTCATGAGGATTAAAGGAAATTAGCAGTTGAAAACAAAGCCCATAACACTTGCTTAATTAAGATGCAAACCAGGATCCAAAGATGGCTGTATTGAACCATCTTTCGCACAACCTGCATCAGCAGCAGCATTCCAATCGGCAGCATAAGATCGTGGCGCCGGCTGTACCGGACCTAGGCGACAAACAGTCAAAGACTGTATGCTTGCGTTGATGCAAGAAACATTTGACGTGTACAGCCTAGCTACGTCCATAGCAAAAGAGTTCAAACCATACTCATTTGCCGTGCTTGCGATTCGACCAGATCCAGCACAAATCTCCACCACGTGCAGTCCCTGATGTTGAGGAACATCACCATAGCCTGAGAAAATCAAAATCCAAAGCCAATGAATGTAAGATACATTAGCTATCATCATATCACTCCACTATGAGCTTGAATTCAAATCATTTGCTTTCAGCCAAGCCACTGGCGTAGAGAACTGTGAGCACTGCTGCCAGCACACTGTATTTCATGGCCTGCGTTGAATCAGACGTGTTTTTTGAACTGCAAGTGTCTTGTAGACAAAAAATGAAGCTTTGAGAACGCTTGCAATTTAAAAGCAAATGTTGTGAATCCAATTTGTCCACTTTGAATTATCTAAAGTGTTGTTTGGTTTGTTTATTGGACTGACATGTTCTAGACCTGAACTTTTGATCTAAGAACTGCTCTCTTGTTGCCTCAACCTTAACGCGAAGAAGCCTTCCCTAGCGTCACGAGGAGAGGGCTTGGGTTGCGGTCGTCTAACTTCCGCTTTTGGTTTCAGAAGTCTGGAAGGAGGGATGGGTTCCACCACAGGTGATGGAGGCTCAGTATCAGAGTCTTCTTGTACGGCTTCCTCTTCTTCTACTTCTTCTTCGTAATCGTTGTTCACTGACTCTTCTTTTTGTTCTTTTTGAACTTCTGCAGGATCAGTGAAGATATCTGGGACTTCTTCTCCAGGCGCCAGTCTTGGAGGGGTGGTTGGCGCTGGCAAGAGCAACTGGTCAGGTGGTACAATCCGTCTTAGATCTGAGTGTACAGGGTTCTACGGATTGTCAACAGCCGGTTAGTTTCGGGGTTTTTTGCAGCAACACGATCGGCTGACATGCCCCTAGAGCAACATACGCTTGGAACAGGCAGAAAAACTGTTTGACAATCAACCCAAGTGCATCCAAGTGCATTCGTGAAAACATCTTTTGCAAATTCCTCACAAGATCAAAAGTTTGCTTCCAAACCATGATTTTTTTCCAACAATCATCGGATGAACTCGCTTTTGAAGGACGTGGTGAGTACCACATGTTCATGGACTAACGAAAGCAAAGCTCACTTAGCAAAGCTCTGATTCAAAAAAGAACCTTCACCACCAGAACAAGAAGGAGGAATTACGAAACAAATTCTGTTCCAACTTGTTTGATTGTAGGTCTATTTCTGGATTTTGTTTTTTCTACTTGAAACCATGAAACGGCCATATTAGTGGTGACTCAAAACTACATCTAAAAACCCAGCTCAAACCACAGACGGAAGACGCCCCAACTGCCAGAGGTTGGAAACAAGTGCTACATAACAGGATTGCCCTCTAAATGTGCTTTAATCTTCAGTGCCATAGTCCATTTGGTTTGTTCAAGAACATTTAGTATTGACAGGCAGTTGTTCAGCTCAACCTAGACCTAGACATACCGGCGGCGTTTCTTCTCCGCCATTGACATGCCACTCAGCACATCTTCCCTTTCTTGGGACACCTTCCAAGCTTCCTCCAGAGCCCTTGATGTTCAAACCTCAGCCCAAGATTCAATGGTGAAAAGGCAAGACGGGAGTGGACAAGTGGGAAAATGCGGGAAAGATCATGCAGTCAAGAAACTTCTCATCAAACGCAGCTTTGGCAATGGCATATGGTGTCTTTTCCTTTGGCTCAGCCTTTTTCTTTAAATCAAGTTTTTTCTTTGGCTCAGCCGCTTTCTTTGGCTCAGCCCTCTTCTTTGGATCAGCCCTCTTCTTTGGATCGGCCGCTTTCTTTGGCTCAGCCCTTTTCTTTGGATCAGGTCTTTTCTTTGGGTCAGCCTTTTTCTCCTTTTTTTTGGGGTCCTTTTTCTCATTTTTCTTCAAGTCAGCCTTGGAGCCAGTTCAAAAGTCTTAAAAAGCCAATTAGACGGACAGACTTGAATCGCATTGAATCATCACCACTGACAAGGAGATGCAAAAAAAACACCAAACACTATCAACACTAAACTTTGATCCAGGCCCTGCCTTCCTCTTGCGATTGCCTTGCTTCTCAGCCTCTTCAGCTTGCTTGGCAGCAGCAAGCTGAATCTTGGTGTAGGGTGTGACAACCTTTTGAACTTTCGGTGGGGTCGGTTGTTTCAGATCTGGGTCTCTTGTACGCGGAGACGGCGTTGTCATAGATTCCACCTGACAGGTTTTTATAATTTTAAATTTGCAGCATGTAAGGCATCCTCATTCCAAAAAAGTTAAGTGACATGTTCAAAACATGGGCTTTTAATCCAGCCTGGGGAACCATAGATGAAGCGGTCAAAGCAGGAGCCTGCAAATTACAACTTTGCAAGATCCAGCAAATTTTGATGTATACATATGCTAACTTTAAATATCAATGTTCTATCCGAGTGAAGTTTTGGGGATGCAGGCCAACAAGAACAGTGGAAGTGTACTGGCCTGTTCTTCACCATCACTTGTCTCACCCAACTCCAATGTCTTCGCACGCAAGACCCTTTCTTCCTGCACGTTGAGGCCAAAAGAGGGAATACACAAGTGGAAGTCTTTTAAAAGGCTTGAAGAAATTGTCCTCTTTCCTAGCTTGCTCCAGAGCAGCAGCAATACCTGTAATCAGCAAACATTCAAAGTAAGAGATGCTACAGAGAAAAGCTCTAAGAACTACAACATGACATGTAAAGTAGGTACAAGTATATAAGTCAAACTTGTTTGTACATCAAGTGGCCTGCAAGATCTCCATTTGGCTGTTGATCGTCCTGGGATTCTTTGCCATGGCCTTCCAAGGTGCTAAACAAAGCGAGCTTGGTGGGAGGACATGCTTCTTGCCTGCATAAGCCAGTTGAAAGTAAAACCTTAAGAACATCTTAAGTACGACATATATCACTTGACAGAAATGTTAAAACGGGAGGCCATAATCCAGTAATGATAGGAAAGTTTTCAAAACATGCGATTCACGATGCCTGGTGCGAATGCTCCACACGCTTCGCCGCATACTGCATTAACCGCCCAAGACCACTCTTCATTACCTGTGTGAGACGACTTGTTTTTGTGCATACTTTGTGTTTTCCATGACAGACTCACAAATTGTTTGGAAGAAACCTGTTCATGAATATGTTAAGCCAAGTTACTCAATTCAAGTGGTTCTGACGCTTCTACTGGCCAAAGGCCACCATCAAAATCCCATCTAGGAAAGCGAAGTGACTCATCAAAGCCATTTACTTCTTGGGACTCTGGCACTAGGAATTCACAGTTGGAACTTTGAGGTACTTCAGGGGTTTCCTCATCGTTTTCCAAATCAACCACTTCATTGCATTGATACCTTGGGCTAAATGCACGCCAATCATACATTTCGTTGTACCATTCCGCCCACTGCTCATACTTAACTTCGGCCAAGACCATTCAGCATCACCACAACCTCAAGTAGAGTGATCAAAAACCACAACCAACTTCATTAGTATGTATACAAGTAATTAAATTTCAAATATATCCACTTGGTCCACCTTTACTTAAATTCTTTCAAATATACCGCAAGACAAGATTCAAAACAAACTACATAAGGTGCCACATTAAGGGCACCACTGTTTCTCCCTGTTCCTCGTCAGAAGCTTGTGTGCCTTCAGGAATTGGTGGCAAAGGCAGCTTATTCACAGTCTGCTTCACCTACCAGATCTTGAAACGCGGGACTTGGCAAAAATCTAGTATCCAATTTCTAGAATGCATTGCCTTGTTTGGCAAAGGCGGCGGCATCAGCAGTGCATCCTTAGTTCAAGTAGGATTAAGATTTGTCAAAAACAAGACGTGAAAAATACCAAGGGTTGGACATTTCGACATTCCTGGCTGTCCAATGAATTTGGCACCTCCTGTCAAGTCAATACATGAATTGGATCACGAAATCTTAAGTGCCAATATATGCGCCAACATGTAAGACATGATTGAATGTAAATACATCTATTTATACAGCCAGCCTGATTGACTTCAGCTGTGGGCTCGGCTATGGAATCAGCTTCCTTCCTCACAAAGCACGGACAACAAGTGCTGCATTTGCTGCAAGTCTTTTAATGTCTTATAGCCAAGGATCTGGGAAAGCTCTATTGCTTCGCAAATCTCCTGCAACGTTGCGTCGGAAGGTTTTCACGTTTTTTCAAGTGGCTCGGCGGCACAAAGCATTTGAAGTGGAAAAACTAAAATTAAAATTGAGTCGAACAAAAAAATTGATCGAGCCTCCATTTCCATGGGGACAGTCTCTGATCCCTGATTCTTCGACCTAACTTTTGTTTTGAGCCGCCTTTTTCGGGCATACGCCAAAAGAGCTTGAAGCCTGCAGACCTCTTGGTCTGGAGTTGGGCCCAAACCAAATTGTTCCCTCAATTCCATACAAACATCTTTGGCAAGTGTTTTTGTGAAAACACGTCCTTTTCCTTTGCCATAATGTTTTCGGACCCATCCAC
Source organism: Breviolum minutum Mf 1.05b.01 (assembly GCA_000507305.1). Taxonomy (NCBI): domain Eukaryota; class Dinophyceae; order Suessiales; family Symbiodiniaceae; genus Breviolum; species Breviolum minutum. The sequence goes on along the minus strand of DF243827.1, from coordinate 28,683 downwards.
CAAACAAACACCGAAGGGCTTGACGTTTAAGGAACCATGCGGAAACAATCGGTTTGTTCCATGAATACGTTTTTGATGTTCTTCACTTCGTAGTGGTTTCGCCAAAAAACTGCATACACGTTGAACATGTTCAGCACGTTTGACCCGTTGCTGCCGCACTCGAATCGGCATGGCTACACATATATATAAATATATATCAATAAAACAGTCATGAGAAATATGTGTATATTTATTTGTGTGTCTATTTTTTCTGTTATGGAATTTTCTGGTGTGAATTGAAAATGTTGGATTCAAGACTTTGAAGCGGCCCTCTGGACAGTGACAAATATATATATATATATGTACGTATATATTTATTTATACGAGATACATGAAATGGAAAATGCATATAAAAAAAAACATGTAGTTTATTTGTCTCTTTTGGTGGCCCCGGCTTGAGCTACTAAAACTGAAGAGTATAAGAGGCCATTGTTTTGACATTTGCAACCCAAAATCGATCCACCCCAGGGCCCAACCTCAGCATCATGCACTGCAGCTGAGGACGAAGCAGCTGCCGCCATGCAGCACCGCAAACGCGAAAACGTGGGTGAAAAACTTGAGTGGGCAGTGCTGGGTGTGAACTTTTAAAACCGGTCGTTTGCTTTAACCACTGTTTTAATATCTTTATATATCAAGTGTTGGGGAAATATTTACATGAAAACATATCCGGATAGAAAGGTTAATACATATGGAGTATATATAATTGGCATGCCTATAAAAAACACGTTGAAACCGTAAAACCCAACAAAAAGCTATAAACACATCTTTGAGCAGCGGCGTTGAGCAGGCCAAATGAGTTAAACATAGGAAAAAAAACAAACATGACGTGCCGTTATCATGCCAGAAACATATGCCTCTCGTCGCAAAAGCTCAAAAAGAAGCATCCTGCCAGGTATGAGACAAGGGAGGGGTACTATAAGGGCGCTTGTGTTTTCACAAGGGGTGCTATAAGACTTTGGCCTTCTTTGGGTTTATAAAGGCGGTCAACCTGCGCTGGTTACGCAGGTACGATAATAAAAGCTCCCTAGGGGTTTTCCCAAGCCCAATTTCTCCGAGTTCGGCAATTGACCTTTCGAACAACGGTTCAAATTGATGTCCGGTGAGCTTTCCTTTCATCAGAGCAGCATGTTCCGAATCCACTCTGATCTCCCGCTCTTCTACGGACTCGGAGAACAAGAGATGCTTGGTCTTAATCTTCTCATAGACCGCTTCCGGATCTGTCCCTACTGTTCCGGACTTAAACTCCTGACGGTAGATGTTCTGAAACGTCTTGAGGCGCGAACCACGGCAACGAGAGCGGAGAGCAACCAGCATCTCCCGCTTACTCATTCCTTGACAGTTGTTCGCCAATCCACAATTGTCCTCAAAAGCCTCATAAAATTCTGCGACGTCCTTCACGTCAGTAAGATCGTCGCTGAGGGTCGACCAATGTAAGTCGGTTTTGACTGTATAGTGATCGAGGTGGATCCCCGGTTTAGCGCTGAACGCTTGCTTCAAGACCTCGGTCTGTTCCTTCAGAACCTCGGTCAGCTCCAGCTTACCTCCACCTGATTGCATGGCCGAGGGCGAGACTGAATCCGCCTCTCCCCCATCCGCCATTCTCCTTCACATCTCTTCGGGTTCCAGCTCAAGAGCAGTGACCTTTCTGCGCAAACGTTCACTCTCCTCTGCTCTTGGGCGACCGGCCGAAACAGCTGGTCCGCCACCCTCACCCTTACCCAAAGAGGGGGTGGAAAACAACTTAGCCGGGTCCTCTGACGTCTTACCGCCGAACGTGCGAATCAAGCTCGCATAACCCCGGGCGCGATTCCGCCGCTCCAGGTCTGGGATGCGTGGATCGATGGAAATTCCAACGAAGAAGTCTCGAGCCGTACGAACCATCGCAGCCGGGTCAAGACTGGTGGTATAGCGCCATACACTTCCTTGATGGCACTGGCCTTGAGCAACACCTCTTCTTGTCGCTCAGCGACTTCAATCCCTAACATCTGCAGACCTTCGGCCGCACGGTTGATGCGCGCCTCGAAAGCTTCCAAATCTTCCTTTCTGGGATCGTAAGACTTCTGCAGTACGGCCTGAAGCTCCTCAACTCCAGGTTCCCCAGAAAGCTCGGAAAGAGCAGGAGAAGGGCGACGCTCCTTGTTCTTCACCGTCGTAAAAGCTGACATCAAAGCCTTCCACAGGACGGCTTCCAGTTGCATCGTGGTGGATACTCCATCCCTACCACGAGTCGGACGTTTACCGCTTCCTGCCCGCCACTTCAGCCATTCAGAGAAAGGCATCTCAGCAGGGTGCGGCACTCGGCCCGCACAAGTAAAGAAACTTTTCAGGTTCCCCACTCGGCCTGCAGGGTCCCGCTACTGCCAAAGGTACAGCTGGGAGTTCCATTCTTGCACTGGGCGTCGAACTCAGCTCAGTTGAGTTGACCTTTCTTCCCTCGCTTACATTACTTATATCGGGCTCACTTTATTTGAGCCAAGTTCAGCTCATTCAGCTCAGTTGAGGTCAGCTCAGTCTTAGTTTCTCTGGGTTCATGTCAAGTAAGTTGAGTTCTGTTGGGTTCAACTCAGTTGGGTTGAGTGAGTTACAGAAATTTAAAATAGTTGAGCCTAGTAAGCTTAGAAACATCCGCCCTTGGCTTGCCAAGGTTACGTATATAGGCACACTAAAACCGGAACAAAGAAGCGCACAAATGACACAAACCTCGAATAAAAAGTTTAAAATTGTGGGAAAATAGTCTTATGACCTGGCTTCCTTCAATTACTATTGGTGAACACTTTGAGGACTTGATCGCTTTCCCACGATGTGGCAATCCGGCAAATTTAAAAATTGAGTGCGCCTATGTTTTGCTTTTGGGTTCTCGGGCTCACCTTGTTTTTGGTATTCACAATTTGGTGTGCAAAGAGGGACATTGTAATGGTGGTGCCAGTGGCAGTTAGAGAGGCGTAGATCGCATTGTAATGGTGGTGATAATGGCAGTCAGGGAGGTGCACATGCATTGTATTTGTGGTGACAGTGGTAGGCAAAGAGAAGTAGATCGCATTGTAATAGTTTCGTCAGTCTCTTTATTGCATGCGTGCGAAAGTAAGATTGCGCGCGAAATGCTGTGTTTTAAAATAGAAACGGCTCCGGTTGGCGGGAAAGGTAGGTACTGTTAGACGGTGGGTGCAGGCTATGACCCTGTAGATCAGGTTAGACAAAATCCTGCCTAATAGGTTATAGACTAATTCCTACCTAATAGATAGATAGAATCTAACTATTAGATAGAACCCCGTTATCCTATTTGATGAGATAACCTAACCTTAGGTTAGTCTATTTCCTAGAATAACCTTTTTCAAGGTTCTAAGATTTGAAAAGTAGGAAGAAAATGATTATGCACATCTACCAAAAACCAATGTACATGCCATTCAAAGTTGCAAGATTATTGCTTGATGCATGGTTGGACTGAAAAAAAACAAAGCCTTTGCATTTTTGAACACTTCCCAACATTCAACAAAAACTTGAAACAAAGTCTGGGAATAACTCTTGAAATAACTCTTGGAAAACCTTTTGAAATAATTCTTGAAATAACCATTTCAAAAATTCTGAGTTAAGTCTGGAGGGCTTTTTGGTATACCAATTTGAAAAAATGTTAGTTTAACTCCAGAATTTCCGTGAAAATAATTCTTTTGCGACTTGGAATAACTCATGAAGCTCATGAAATAACATTTTTTGGAACACCTTTTGAAATAATTCTTGGAGGAACCTTTTTTGGAACAATTCTCAGAATAACTCTAGAATAACCCTGGAAATAATTCTTGGGAATAGCTCCGGAAGTTTTTTTGGAATACCAATTTGAAAAATGTTAGAATAACTCTAGAATTTCTTTGGAAATGATTCTTGGTAATAACTTTGGAATACCTTTGGGGATACCTTTCGGATTAATTCTTGGAATAACTGTGGAATAACTGTGGAATAACTCTGGAATACTGGTTTTGCTGCAGCAGCAGGCCTCTTGAGCAAAGAGCCTTTTTGAACTCCTTTCTTGGTCGACCCTCCTGTCACAGCAGCAGGCCTTTTCAAAGGTGCTGTCGGTTGTGTTTCTTCTTTGGTCTTCTTTGTATCTTTTTTCTTTGGTGTTGCTTTTGCTTTTGCTTTCTTCATCGCTTTCAAAGGAGTCTTTGGAAGCTTCTTAGGAGAAGCTTCTGTCGTTTTTCCTTTTTCTCCTTTGCCCTTGCCTTTGCCCTTGCCTTTCTCCTTTTTCTTCTCTGCTTCCTTTGCCGCTTTCTTTGCATCTTCTGCTTTTTGGCTTTTTTCTTCTATGTCAGCCACTGTTTCTTCGTCCGACTTTGTCAAGTCGGCCATTGCTTGCACAGGGCTGCCAGGTAAAAACCTAGCTGTTATCCTCTTAGGACTTTCGAACATTCAAAAAAAACATGACATGAAAACTTATAATGAAATTGTTTGTGCATTGCCGGTAAATTTAAAGCCAACTTCCTTCTCACAACGATTTTTTTGTCTATACTTGGGCTTATGCCCACACTATCTTAGAATCCTCCTATTGATTGCGCATATGAGTGCTTGCTTGTTTTTGTTTTGCCACATGTTTTTTTTAGCACTAGTATGCCTGTGGGTTTTGGGCCTGAAATGTACAATTCAAAGCTTCCAATATGAAAGTGTGTTTCTTGAGAACTTGTTTTTTCAACTTTCCAATGGAAAATGTTTGAAAAAGTTGGATATAACAAAAATCTTTTGCTGTTTGAGGTGAAATTTCTAATAAATTTCAAATGGGCCTATGCAGTTTTTGATGAAATTTCTAATGAAATGCAAAGATGCCTATGCACTTTTTGATGAAATTTCATCAAAACTACATAGGGACCGATGCGGTTTCTGATGAAGTTTCATCAAAACTACACAGGGGGGTTTTGCACTTTCAAGTGAAACTGCATAGGGGTGTTTGCACTTTCAACTAAAAGTGCAATACATTTCCTTTATTACGTATAATGTTTTTTCAAAACTACATAGGTGGTGTTGCACTTTCAAGTAAATGTGCATAGGGGCCTATGCAGTTTGATAAGAAACTTCATCAGACACTGCATAGGTCCTTATGTAGTTTTGATGAAATTTCATCAGAAACTGCATAGGTCCCTATGTAGTTTTGATGAAATTTCATCAAAAAGTGCATAGGTCCTTATGTAGTTTATGAGAAATTTCATCAATAACTGCATAGGTCCCTGTGTAGTTTATAAGAAATTTCATCAAAAACTGCATAGATCTTTTCGCACTTTATGAGAAATTTCACATCAAACTGCAAAAGTTTCACATTTTTTTTGAAAAATGATATCAAAGTGCAACGGTTTTTTTCAAAGACAATCACAAGAAACACATCAGATGAATATCTCTTGGGATAACTCTGGCCTCCAATAGTCTTCAAGGACAGAAACCTTCAAGAACTCTCCAATAACTAAAACTATTGAAATAACTATCCAATAATTGTTTGATAACCATCACTCCAATAACTGTCCAATAGATGTAGAAATAACTCTCCAAAAACTGTTTGATAACCATCGCTCCAATAACTCTTCAATAGATATAGAAATAACTCTTAACCTCCCCATGAACAACCATCCCATCACTCTTGAGTTTTTTTTCTTGATACCAATATTGCCGCTCCATAGTTGCAGAAGGCTCTTTTAGCCTTTTTTCTTTGCCTTTGGTTGGCCTTTTGGCTTCTTAATTCCAGGCCACAACATTCATCTTCAATGGCATTAGATAAAAAAAAGGTGAGTCAATCCAATGCAAATTTATTTTTAAATCCAAGTGTCGCAGCTTCCAGAGCTTTTTCCTTGGCCTTGGCTTTCCTTTCTTGCCGCTCTGCTGTTCTTTGTGCCGTGAGCAATGTAGATTTTGGCCAATGTCATAATGTTGGATTCTTGGACCTATCAATGTAGCCTATTCTAGGAAATCGTATTTGCCAGCCTCTTTGCACCAAGAAAGGATTGGTGCCATCAGGTCATTGACACCTATGGTAGGGTCAGCACTCAAACGCTTTGAGAGGGCCATGCTGTCACAAGGTCAAGAAAAAAGTGTCACTAAAGTGTCACTATATGGGATTTTTTGTTGCTTCTGCGATCTTTTTTCATTAAGGCTAAAGTGTCATCAAACGCTTTTTGTCACTAAAGTGTAGATATAGGCTTTTTTTCTTCAACATGAAAACTGTGATCTTGTTTCTTTGTTGCTTCTCATGTCGAATTCCTCACAACCTTTCACACAGTTCTGAGAGCCACAACACCAGTCTGCACAGCAAATTCTTGATCTGCACCCATGAAACATGCTCATGGTGATTTCCACCAACTGAAGCAAAACTTGTGCAATAACATTCAGATGACCTTGTTCAAATAACTCTTTGGGAAACCTTGTAATAACTCTTGAAAATAACTCTGGAAAAAACTTTTTGAAAACAACTCTTGGAATAACCTTTGAACAAAACTCTTGAAAGAACCTTTGGAGATGACTCTGGAAAACATTTTTGGTCGACCAAAACATACATCAAATGCAATCAAAACAGTGCGCAAAAAATTGCAATTAACCACCAACCTAATGCTTTCCACACAAATAACCTTAGGCTCTTCACACAAATAACCTTAGGTTATCCACACAAATAGACTTAGGCTATCCACGCAAATAAACTAATTAGTTAAAAACACGTTTTACCTAATAGATAGAAAATAATCTATTTTTGAAAATAGACTATTAGGAAGGATTTTGTCTAACCTGATCTACAGGGGATCGGCTATGTTCGGATATGCTCGTAGTAGTCCGCATTGTAATGGTGGATGAGGGTTCTGAGCAGAGATGCATTGTAATGGTGGTGCCAGTGGCGGTCAGAGAGGCGTGGATCGCATTGTAATGGTGGTGACAGGCAGTGAGAGAGGTGTAGATCGCATTGTAATGGTCTTGTCATCGCAAAGATTGTTTGCGAAACGCGGTGTTTTATAATAGAAACGGCGTCGGTTGGCGGCAAAGGTAAGCAGTGTCAGACGGCGGGTGCGGATTTGCTCGCAGTAGTCCGCATTGTAATAGTGGATCAGATGGTTCTGAGCAGAGATCGTATTGTAATGGTGGTGCGCCAGTGGCAGTCAAAGAGGCATAGATCGCATTGGTGGTACTCAGTGGCAGTCAGAGAGTGAAGATGTTATAAGAAAGGTGTTCTTGAATAATGCAGCGCCGTTGCTGTGGTGCGGTTTCAACCGGGAGACGCGAACTGAGTTGCTGCTGGGCGGGCCAATGGCTCTTAGATACCTGGGGCGGGTTTTCAGGTGGCTTAAGTCGTGGCATATCGATCTTCAATACACCGGTATGATGTGTCGATATTTTGCGCGCATTCAGCGCGCACGTATCTTGGTCGGTGTGCGTTGCCATAGATCTGGTTGCAGCTGCACGGATGAGTCACGAGTATCGAACACTTAAGCCCGATGCGAGATATACCATCACGATACAGCGAAGGACAAAATTATGTCATCAGGTGGTTGTTCAGCTTTTGCTAGTTTTGTTGGCACCCCAGGTTTGAATGATTGCTTCCTGCTGATGTATGTGAGCCTTGAACAATCTTCTTTCTGACCAAAATGGTCATTTTTCCCCAAAAAAAGTTAGGAGCAATATCCTTCGCAAGTCTTTCTCCCGTCTATCACAAAGCCAAGGAAAGGAAGGAAAGGAAAAGCGGTATGATTCTCTTTCCAACAACTCCTTCCCAAATCAAAGAACAGAAACAAAACCCAAACATAAAACAACATCTACTTGACATAAAGATTTTTCATCCCAAAAAATAGCTCCAAATAACAAAAGGAATCACCAAAAACAACGGAAACGGCTCAGCTCCCAACCGAGGGCTTCGCTACGAGGGGCACTGCTTTGCCGCCCAAGATCTTCAGCAGCGTGAAGGTCGGCTGAGCCGCGAAGAGCTAGAAATAGTTCGCATAGACCAAATACCTCGAAGTATTGTGTAAGGGAGAAGTCTTTCCTTTTTTTTGGTACGGGGGGGTGTTTGTGTTATTTTTTGGCAGGATGTTGTGGAAGAGTTCTGTTCTGATGGTCCGGAGTTTCCAGTCAAACATTCAAGGGGTCTTTGATGAAAGATTGACTTCGAAACCGTTTTCTGAAGTCTTTATTTGCTTTTTTTGGTTCTTGATCCGGACAATCTGAACAATGTTCCTCCCAAGGCATCTCTGCAGCACAGGAACTATTATTTCTTCGTCATCCTCATAGAGCGGCCCCGGTCTTGGTGCTGTGTTTCGCCTTTCACTCTGCGTGGCTTTTGCTGGGACAACTCCAAAGGATCAAGAATTATACGTTTTTCTTTCGCGTTCGGGTCTCTATGTTCTTCGAAAGAAAGAATTTATCGCTTTGCTTCTTCAAGCAAAGTGTTGTGGATCTTCAGAAACAATCTGTCTATGTTCTCTGGCGTTTAGCATATGCATGCATGCATCAATACCTGCTAAAAAACATGATCGAAATCTCGAAAACAACCGACGCTTCACCATTTAGCAGCTGGACTCAAAACCGAAATAGGCTCTTGTGACTCCTGACGTTTTCCTCTGTGAAAACAGGGGCCAAACTCGATGGTTTTCATGTCTCACCCGGTCGTCCTCATAGTTCTGATATGAAAATGGAAAGGTAGACGGGTGGCTCGACATCCAATCCTTCGTTAGCTGCTTCGAAACACGCACACAAAAACAAGTGTTCAAATCAATTGGGAGGATTTTGAGACAGCAACTGACTCCAAAAACTTAAGTTTGCTCAAGATACTCGAAATGTAATAAAGAACCGAATTTCGAATGAAGAAGGCCCACTTTATGAGGTTCAAATGTAAATGCACAGAAACCAACATATCTTCTCAAGAAAACAGTTCTTCCGAAAAAAAAGCCTCCAACGGTCGTTATTTTGTCCAAAAGGCTCTACGGGCTCTGTGAACAGCACCGGCACACAGCCGCCATGCACCCTAGGCATCATGAAGATGTGAACCATTCAGCTTCACCTGGGAACGCGGAAAGGCGTTTGGAAGTGCTTGGATTTGCTTTGGAAGAACTATTGTTCTTTACATCCAAAAAAATGGCAGCCCATGTCGTCTATCCATCGCAACATCTTTTTTTACATGCTTGTATGTGATTCGGTTCTTTTGCTAGCAAGGTGTTTTCGCTGGTCCAGTGCTGCTTTCAAATTTTTGTTGAAAGCAATTCTTTGCTTTGATTTAAAATGGCAAAATAGCCATGCTTGATCTCGTTTCTCTGGCTGTTGTGTCTGCTTTGTCGCGCGGGTCATTATCCGGTCATATAACCGCTCTGAGCGCTTAGGATTTTGTCACGCTACCAGCTGATTAGCCGCGAGGAGCTCAATGCAGTGGAAGAAGAGGCAAAGTGGAGAGATACGTCAAAAGATTCCCCGGAGTTTTTCTTTTCAGTATAATATTGGACTCATAGAAGTGTTTGTTGATTGACGACGACGCGGCCTAGTGCTTTCCCCGACTAGAGCTTCAGAATGGTTTGGTTCAATGTGACAAGTCATTGCCACACCAAGTGATTAGGATTTGTCACGCCACTACCAAATTCCCGGTGAGGAGCTCAACGCAGTGGAAGAAAAAGCTAAGGACCACAACAACGAGACAAGCCAGACCATCAACGTTGTTCCAAGACATCCTGCAAAGCAAGCAAAATACTTTGCGTAATTAGCATTAGCAGGCCCCTTGTTGTTCCAAGACACATCGCAAAGCAAAGGACCACAGCGAAAAGCAACACTGCAAAAATCTCATTTTTTCTTTCAACCTCCCTCATAAAATGATATGCGAGAAACAGCACTTGCATCATTTGCTCAAAAACCTGCGTTATTTGGATCACCAAGGCCCAAAAACGACGAAAAAGGCCACCCTAAACACCACCTAATTTCAAGACATTCTGGTCACGACCCCCTCCTCCACAGGGCCCCCTAATCCCACTTCGTTCGCCTCAATAACTTCAGAATGGGCAAAGGCTGGCTATCACAGCTAGCCAGCCATCTGAAACCGCCCATTGTAAGCCTCCTCCGCCCAATAGAGCGAGAAAACCAAGCCCATGACAAAGAAGAGGTTCGCGTCAAAGGCAGTCCTCATGCGACCCCATTGACGTGATGTTTTAGAATAAGTTTCTTCAGACACAAACACTTTTTGGAAGATTGGAGCTCAAGGAACAAAAGAACTCATGAGCAGGTTTTGGACCTGTCCTTTGCAAAGTCGAAGGCAGAATGGTGCGGTGGATAGAAAAGCTCCGCCATGTCAAAGGTCAAGAAGTCTCCCAGCTTCGAAGACCAAAACCCGCGTCTCATAACGCAGATTCTTGAACTTCATGTCAGACATCTGTTCCAAATTCATCGAAAACTTTGTCATGCACTCCACTACAATTGAGCCAAATCACAACGCCCACCCCAACAAAAGAATGCGGACACCACAACCTTGTGAGTTTGCAATTGCAATGCGCCACGCAGCTAGGGCTGTGTCAAAGCAAAAATCAATAGGCTCCAGCCACAAGCAAGAAAGTGAACCTTCTATCCCACTCGCACGAGCAAAAGCTCTCACTTACAATTTCCTGTCACTTAAAACTACACCATTTTCTTCGACAAACGGAGTGGACATAACGGACTCCCCTGGAACGCAGAAAAACAAATATTGCCTCCCCAACTTCCCCAATGTCTCTTGCAACTCTTTGCTATCACCCTCCTTCAAATAAATTGACATCCAATGTCAAATAAATTTTCTTCCTTGTGGAACATGTCCACCGCCCCCATCACCCGCCCACGATCTCAATGGCATTAGACAGACTCCGACAAAGAAAATTTGACCACATCTTTACTAACCCTCTTTCTAAATTCCCCCTACTAAACTCATTTCCCTAAACAGAAACATTTCAACATATTCCGCCCCTGGACCTCCCCCTCGCGCAACCTCTTTTTTCCAGCTACTCACACCTAATTCAGGCCTTAAAAACAAGGATTCAAATAAATTAGTTCATCCCTAAACACAAATGAAACACCAACACATCTTTTGGGCGATATCTGGTATATCGCCTGCATTATCAGCTAAAAAAACTTGCGCCATTTGCATTACCAGTCTCCAAATCAAACAAATTTTGCGTCATTTCCCCCCGCCCCGTTTTGCAGCTCTCCCCCAGTAGGATTGAGGTTCACCCTTCCTCAAAAGGCTGTTGGCCCCCCCCACAACCCTAATACTCACTTCGTTCGCCAAGCAGAACTTCAGCCTAGCCTGCGGCATGGCTTTCGTAAAAAAAGAAAAATTTAAGTACAGAAGAGCCAAGGAGGTAGGGACAGAGGCAGAGAGCGAAAAAAGAGAGAGGGAGAGAGAGACAGACAGAAGGAGACAGAGGCAGCATTGTCAAAAACTACCCAACAAACTTCCATGAACATGCTTTATGCTTTTCCTGGTCATTCAACCCACATAAACTCCCAACTCAACTCGCTACAGCTTGAGAAGGTAGTTTGGCAACACTCTTGCCTTTTCCGCGCCAATCAAGCCTGGCACTGCGCCATCACTGGCATGTGAAAGAGTCGTCACACACTGCGGCTTGGTCACATATCGACGGCCGTATGGAATCTGAAAACCGAAAGATGCACAAAGTCTTTAACCTGTCCATGCCTTTGAAAATGCTGCTCGGAAGGCTTCGGAACTGGTTGTGCGCCAACGACAAGGTGTCCAACATGGCCAAACCTTGGAAACTGTTTTCTGACGCTGTTGTGAGCCGGTTGGAAGACAAATGCAAAGTCTTCAAGTTCGGTAAGCCTTGAAAAGCATTGTCCGTGATGTTCGAAAGCAAGTTTTCGTTCAGACTCAACTTTTGCAGGCTCGTCAAGCCCTGGAAAACCTTTTGCGGAAGGCTCGAAATCCTATTCCGGTCCAACTGCAAAGTTTTCAGCTTCGTCAAATCGGTAAAGGGTGCTTGCGGAAGGCTTTTCAGCTTTGTCTCACTCAGCTCCAAAGTTTCCAGCTTGCCAAGACCTGCGAAAGTATTTTTGTGGAAACTTGTCAGTCGGTTCCTGCTTACCCCTAAGGTCCTCAAATTGGTCAAGCCTTCGAAAACATGTGCAGGTAGGACCGACAATGCATTGCTGCCCAAATGCAAAGCTTCTAGACGGGGTAAGTTCTCGAACGCCTTTTCTGGGAGGCTCTTAATGAAAAAGTGCTCGAGGACGAGCGATCGAAGCCCAACGCCACGCCGAAACAATTTTCGCAAATGTTGGGCGAATGGTATTTTCCGGATTGGAGAACATGGCCGGCAGCTTACCTTAAGGTTTTGGACCCCCTGCGCCAACTGTAGCGCAGAAGCCACCTGGTACAGCTGGGACGCGTCCTTTAACTCCACTGTGATGTCCATCACTTCAGCAAAGGCTGCCTGCCCACGGCCCAAAGCAAGGGGAAGGATGTGGGTCAAGGGTCCAATTCTGAAGTCAATTTTTCCCGAAAAACGTTTCGTCGCAGGGTTCTTCAGAAGATTGTTGGCGTATCTCACACCACACATATCCTACACAACCCCCACATATCCATTCCAAACGTATCCGTTCAAGACGTATCCCACCAACACGTATCCATGCAATGCGTATCAACCAATACGTATCCCACCAACACGTATCCATGCGATGCGTATCCACCAATACGTATCCGCTCATATCATTGCATCAGCAGGAATGGCAATGAGTATGAGTATCATTGGATGTCATTTCAAAACATGCTACTCGGCGGGAATGGTAATGAAAATAGAAACTTTGCTTTTCCTTCAATTTCTTCGCAACTTTATTAATTGAATATAATTGTATCGCGCGCGTATGAGCATGAAATTCATTGCTAGCTATTGGCTTGCTTGCTTGCTTGCTTGCTCGCTTGCTTGCTTGCTTGTTGTTTGCTTGTGCGTTTGCTTTTAAATTTTTTTCTATTACTCTATTCCGCCGGGCGGGATGGGGAGGGTCAACCGGAAAGCAACCCTTTCGCTAAAAACGCGTCGTCGATCGCTCAAAACTGTAGCGAAACGCAAATTTCATTTGCTCGTGGTCAACCCTTTCGCTAATTAAACGTGGTATCGCCGAAAACTGTAGCGAATAGCGAAACGCAAATTTCATTTTGCTCGCGGCAACCCTCTCGCTAAAAACGTGGCGTCGATCGCCCAAAACTGTAGCGAAACGCAAATTTCATTTGCTCGCGGTCAACCCTCTCGTTAAAAACGTGGCGTCGATCGCCCAAAACTGTAGCGAAACGCAAATTTCATTTTGCTCGCGGCAACCCTCTCGTCAAAAACGTGGCGTCGATCCGAAAACTGTAGCGAAACGCAAATTTCATTTTGCTCGCGGCAACCCTCTCGTCAAAAACGTGGCGTCGATCCGACCCTAAGTCTCCAATCTTATTTTTTTAGGGTAGTTACCATTATTAATGGTAGCGATTGTTTTAATGATAGCCTATTATTTTATCATTGATAATAATAGCTATCATTAATTTAATGATAGCTATCATTAAAATTTGGCCACCAAAATATCAACATTTTTTGGAAAATATCATAAAGAAAACTAAAAATATCATTATTTTAATGATAGCTATCATAAAAAAATGATATTTTTCCAAAAAAAAATATTTTTTAATGATAGCTATCATTACAATAATGATATTTTAATGATATGTTTGATGATTTATTATCATATTTTGAATGTTTTCAATGATATGCTTAATGTTTTTAGTGTTTTTTGTAATGATGTTGTTTAGGATTTTCTGGTTTTTGTTTGATGAGATTGTTTGAAGGACTCAAACTTTCAGATAAAACAACCTTGAAACACATGACTGCAAAGTCAGTTCTTTTTGCCTGCAAACTCATCTTGTGTGAAGGGAAGGGATTATGAACTGCATGGGAGTTGACTGAAAATCACTTTTTGAAATCAAGAATCATTTTTTCCAGTCATGTACATTGTTTCTGCAGCCATCATTGCTCAAAACCTGATCTTTTTTGCCATTGCAATATGGCACAGCAACAGTGGGTGGACCATAGGACAAGGCATGCCAGACTTTATTTGCAAGGTCTCCTGGCACATTTGGACCAACAAGGAGGGGCTCAAAGAGAGCTGGTGCTGTGAACTCTGGTATAGCGGCTGGAGAGAGTGGAAACTTCACTCAATTAAGTCAGGTTTGTTCTAAAAGTTTTGAAATGCAATTTTCAACCTGCTGGAATTGTTTTTTTGTCCTTCCCTTGTTTCATTTGTCAACATTCCAATAAGGAAAACTATGGAGGAAAAGCTGAATGAGAAAAGACAACACCTCCTTCCACCACCAGAGTTTTCTGAAGAAGATAGGAAAGCACATGCTATAGCAATGGTTTTGTACAAAGATTGTGAAAAATAATTTGTGCATGCCCAGCCCCAAATGTTGTTTTCCAAAATAAGGTCCTATGAAGGTACACTAGAAGATGTTGAAGAAGATGCTATTGATGTTGACCATGTGCCTGCACAACCAGCTACAGTAGAAGAGTTGCCTGCAGAACCTGCACACTGTACACTAGCAGATGTGGAAAGTGTCAGTGCGCTGCCAAATAGTACAGAAATTGAAAATTTGATGCAGCTGCAGTACAAACCATTTGTTGAAGAAAAACAAAACAAAAGGCCTGGACCATACTGACCTGTAGAATACTGCTTGGGAAAAAATGCGAGGATGCTATAAGGGTGCTTGTTTGATTCAAGAGGCAATATATAGGCATGACTGCAAAGTCAGCCTGATTTGACTGAAATGTCAGGATTTCATATCACATATAGCTTTTCTTTGGTAGTGCTTTTTTGCTCAAACATTATATCTGCAGTAGTTCTCCCTGAAGTTCTTGTGACTCCATGGCTTCAAGAGTGCACAGGAGGCTTCAAAAACATCAAGCCTCCACCAATCAAAAGAAAAAATGTGGCAGGGTGAAAATTGCTGAATACGACACTGAAGCTCTGAGAAATTCTTTGGAAAAATACATCAAGAGTGTTGGAGTCAACCAAGCATTCGATTTACACTCATATAAGTCACTCCCAGTGTCCTTCGCTGCAAGAGGAAATTGTTTAGCGAAGTTACATAAGTGGGTCACTGCCATTCTGTGAGTGAACCCACAGGGCAGGTTGCTTGTCTCACATTGGTTTCTTTTTGTTTTTCTGTTTTTTGTGATTGTAGTGATCTAGATGCATTCCATCTTTCTTTCTCCAGCTATCCACCAAACATCCCAGGCTCAAAATTGTGGAAACACAAAAGACCCTAGCGCCATGATACCACGAGATGATCTGAAGCCCAAAAAAACAACACAAAAAGTTCAACCTGGAGAAGATATGGATGATGAAGAACTACCTGAAGAACCTGATGATAGCCAACCACCAGCTGATTCAGACTCTGGTGACTCAGGACCTACCAAGTACAAGCCTGATTCAGACTCTGGTGACTCAGGTACTGAAGTACCACGGTTCCTACCACCAAGGACAAGATCAAGAAGAAATGGAACATTATGAAGAAGCCTGCTGCCTCCAAGATCTCTGGCAAATCAACAGTGAAAAGCACCAAGGTGAAAACCAAAGAAGCTGGTGAGAAAGGAAACTTCAAAACTGTTGGGAACAAGCGCTTCAAAATGACTTTGGCATCACATCAAAGCTACATCTAATTCCAAGAACTTGGGCAACAAAAGTGGTCTTTGTGGGTAGCTTGTAGTCAGAGCCAGTGTTCTGAGCATCACGAAGTTATCAAAAGGATCTTCCAGGAAATGCCATCTTCCAAGAGAAAGCTGTACAGCTTAGGAACTTTTCGATTTGAGTGTGCATTAGGAAGGCCCTGCAATTTTGGCATGAATGGCAAAACAAAATGTGTTCTTGCTGACTGGTAGTTTTGAAACTGATGACTGCAAAGTCACAGGAAATAACTTGATGACTGCAAAGTCACAAGTCCTTTTGAAATTTGATGACTGCAAAATCACAAAAAAAACAAACACTTGATGACTGAAAAGTCACAAGGAAAAGAAAATCAATATTTGATGACTGACATGTCAAATCAGCAAAGCCATATTGGATTGTTTGAGATTATTTGTTCACTATAAATGTTTTCATGCTCAGCAGCGTGCTTGCTTTCAAACCAGTGAAAAGAAATGACTTTGCAGTCAATGACTTCTCATGATTTAAGCACATATCATTTTCCAGCATCAAACACCATTCAAATTTCAAAAAATACGCCAAAAATCAATTCAAAACACTTATATCCAATTCTTTTTCCACATTTTTTGTTGAAAACCTTTATAGAGATTGTTGCTGTATCTTTTTTTGAGCCATGCAGGGTCCTTACTCAAAAGGGTCAGGTCGTCATCCGGGATGACTGGTGGTTGGAGCTCCAGGTACGGACGCTGTACACTTCGTGAAGTGTACCACATGACTGGTTCCCCTTTGCCCTTCGCTGATTGGGTGTTACAATTGCAAGATACAGCAGATTTGATGGGAAACAATGAACAGGGGCATGACAACTGGTATCCCAACACACCAATGACACAATTTCCACAAGTACCAACAGCATTTCAACAAGCAACACCACCAACACCAATGACACCCATGACACAAGCAACAGCACCAATGGCACCAGGACCAGTACAAACAACTTCAACACAATCCACAATTCCAAAACCCACCAACTGCACCCACTGTAATCCACCCACAACCACTATCAGCACTTTCTCAAACAAACATGGCGCCAACAACAGCTCAACCACCACCAACAACAGCAGTGGACACACCACCAACAGCAGCTCAACCACCAGCACCAACACCAGATCCAAAAGCACCAACACCAAAGCTGGTACCTTCACCTCCAAAGTATCCACCTCCAGCCCAAGCTGCAGCACAAGAAGCACCATGGAGAGCTACTGGCCATGCGCAGATTGCCCAATTGAGAGGTGAACTCACCAAAAGTATGGAAGAGTTTGCAGAACTGAAAACTGAACATGAAGAGACCACGGCACACTACCATAGTGAAAAGCTGGCCTTCCAGCAAGAAGCAGAGGCATTCGCACAAGAGTTATCTGATTGCCATTCAGCCAAGTCAGAGTATCTACAGGAATTGCGCACTTTTCAAAAAGCATTTAGGTGCGACCGAGTGGATGGTTCCCAATGGGAAAAAATCAAGAGCTGGAAATCATGGCTAGCTCACTATGAAAGCGAGTTCAGCAAAGAACTAAAAGCAAAGTATGGTGCCTGGGTACCACCGAAACAGCGGGCCACCCCAGACAGGGACCACTACACATGCTGGCACTGTGGGATGAAAACATTTTTGGGGAACAGATGTTTGAATTTCAAATGTGCTGAAAACCAAGTCATGAGAAAAGAAAAAGAAGATCAGCAGAAAGAGTTCGAAAGCCTGAAAGAGAAAGAAGAAGAGTTGCAGAATCAAGCCAACCAGGACAAAGCATCACCCAATGTGCAAATCTTCATCGACAAGCTGAAGAGCCAGTTGGCAGCATGCGAGGAAACCAATCAAGAGCAAGACAAGCAGTTCCAAAAGTTGCTGGAGCAGAAGAAGCACTTGTACACAGAGGCTGAGGAGTATGGCAAGCAGATTGTCGACTATGGGTTCAACATGGATACTCTGGAAAAACAGAAGTCAGAGCTTCAAAAAGAAAAGTCAGATCTGGAAAAAGAGAGGGATAGCGCCTTACAAGCCATAGACGAGCAGAATGAAGCTGTGAAAAGCATTGTGGTTCAAGAGAGAAAGCAAAAGCGAGAACTGCAGCAAGCAACACAACAGATTGGCGCTCTGAAACAAATGCATATCGACAACCTTGCCATCCAGAAGAAACAAAGAGCAGAAGCAGATGAACTGAGGAAGCAATTGCAGGCTTGTGAGGAAAAGATGCAGCAACTTGGCATTGAACAAGACAAACAGAATTTACAAGATGCAACCAAGCTATCAGAGACAGCAGAGGCAGCTGAGGCAACAGCTGAGACTACAGAGGCAACTGCAGCAACTACTGCACCTGCACCAAAGGCAACATCACCTACAGCACTTCCAGTAAAGGCATCACCTGCAAAGACAACCAGTGAAGGCAATTGCACCAAAGGCAATGCCTGTACAAGGTGGAGCACCTCCTGGAGCACCTTCTGGAGCTGATCGCGATGAGATGGATGTAGCTAGTGATCCTGATAATTTGGATTGAGTTTGTTTGATGTAAAACTGTTTCTAGAAGCTTTATTCAAATTGTTTTTGGATCAAATGCAACTCAAAAGTGTTGATACTATGAAGAAGTCTTTTTATCATTTCAACTGGATGTAATTTGGCTGATGGAATACAAAGGTGATTCCATCAGGGCAGAGTTTGCATGAAAGCACCGCTATGCATTTTTTGTGCTATATTTGTTCAAATATTGAAAGATAAAGACTAGTGTATAGAATTGGTGGTTGTGTTTGCTTCCAGGTTTGAACAATAGTAGTTCAGTCTGAAATGGCTTGTCTACTATACTGGCATTGTCTGAAATGA
The DNA here is from genome assembly GCA_000507305.1 of Breviolum minutum Mf 1.05b.01. Lineage (NCBI taxonomy): Eukaryota > Dinophyceae > Suessiales > Symbiodiniaceae > Breviolum > Breviolum minutum. The sequence goes on along the minus strand of DF243827.1, from coordinate 10,127 downwards.
CCTGCCTACTATAAGAGCTGCAAGGTTTTGAATTAGTAATTATGTGCTGAGGGATGTGTACACCATTTCCTGCATCAGTACACCATTGAGTTTAGATTCATCATTGTGATGCCAGTTCAAAAGAAACCTGAAAAAGCCCGCAGCTTCAGCTGTGATGAAGACCCCAGCCATGAAGAAGCAAGCAGGTGGAAAGCGTCCAACATCTACTCCTTGTGATGGTAGGTCTGGTAGCAATAGCCCTATGCCTCCTATGTCTGATGAGCTGCAGCATTTACATCAAGCTTTGGAAAGGTCCCCAAACAACCCTGAGACTTTGTAATAGGTATATCATGCTTTGGGTGAGCCTGAGCCTGAGTGTACTCCAGAGAATGATCCTGAAATGGCGCATCTTGAGCAAGAGTTGGAAGACATGTTGGATGAAGCTATACATCCTCCTACTACACCTGCTGCCAAAGCTGCTCCTAAAGCTGCTGCTGGGCCTTCCTCTGAGTTGTCTTCTTGGACTACACACACTTCAGATTCTGATTCATCTGAAACTTTGGAACTACCTGGAAGGGATGATTTGCCCAAAGGGGCAGATGTGTGCTAACAATTTTGGTGAAAGTCTGAAAAAGTTNAAGACATTTGTAAGATTTTATCTTACAAATATCTTACCAATTTACATTTGTAAGATTTTCAAGTTTTTTGGGTGGCCAGGATTTGGGGTTGGAAATGGAAATTGGGACTGCAAAGTCCATGGCAAAATGTGAGAACCAGTGCCCAATATATCTCATATATGTACTGCCCCACTACTGAATGTATACTATAATCTTGCAGTTTCCGACACTGAGAATTCCTTGGATTGGTGGATGCATGTATTCCAAAAGTGTTGTTTTGTTGATGTTTTGTATATGTACTGCATGCTTCCACTACACTTCCCATACAATCAGCCACTGACTGAAAAGTCATGTCCTGACTTCTATGCCTTATTTTTTCTAAGTTTTGTTTCAACACTGATTTAGACTTAGAAAAAACAATCACATGACTTTTCAGTCACTGTGAATGGTATGAAAAAAGACCACATGACTTTTCAGTCACTGTGGTATTTCAAAAAAATAAGACCACATGACTTTTCAGTCACTGTGCATTTTTACATGACTGTGAAGTCATTGTTTTAAATTTCCATACAACTTCCGTCATATTGAATTTAGTCAGCAAAATTGAATATGTGCAAGTGCAGCTGCGACCTGACTTTCAAGTGTCAAAATCTTGCTTTGCCTTGGCTTCTTCGCGCCAATGGCTAAGAGCAGTTCTATGAAAGCAGTGAAAAAAACTATGAAGGCACAACCTTCTCCCATGAAGGCTGTCCAGGCCATGAAGGCTCCAAAGTCCAATCAACAGAACACACAATCTTCACCTATGAAATCTATGCAGGTTATGCCAAGCTCCTTTATGAAGTCCATGAAGGTGAAGAAAGATGCTGGGAACAAGACCAAGGAAAACAAGAACAACAAGGCCATGTCATTGGATGAGAAGATTGCAATCTGGAGAAAGAAAAACAAGGACCAAGCTTCTGATGCTGAAGAAGAACCTGATTTGACTCATGAAGAGTGGCAAAAAGTCAATGGAAGATACAAAACCGCGATGAACAAAAACCCAACTGCAAAAGAGGCTTGGGAGAATGCCAGCAACATGAGCAAAGGCAATGTGCAGAAGGCCAAAAGACAAGCTATGGCAGCCTGGCTCATGGACCCTAGCTTCGGCAAGGGGTTTCAGCAATACATCCAGACTGTGAGCTACGATCAAAAGCACACCACAACTGAGCTCCCTGAGACCTTCAAACAACTTCTTGAGCGCTATGACTCTGATGAAATTGAGGCCATGGTAGATGCTTGGTACAATTTCAGCACTTGTTTTTGTACTTACATGGATTCAAAAACACATTGTCATATTCTTATACATGTTAGATTTGTTGGAGTGATGAATCACTGATACATGTGATATTTGTTAGATTTCAGCACTTACACATGATGAAATTGAATCACTGCTCAATGCTCAGGAAACAGGGGAAATGGTAGAATGCCAGGCATCAAGATCAGGAGCGCAAAAGTACATTGGCAAGAGTATGTGGGAGAAGAGCAGGACCTTGAGCAAGCAAACAAAGAACAGGCAGAGTATGGAAAAGGAGCTGGACAATGAGGATGAAGAACAACAACAAGAGATGCAACTATTCTCTGACAATTTTCAGGGCCATCACACCTACTTCAAACTATGATGCAGCTTTTGCGCAGTTGTGGGGTGAAGGACAAGGACAAGGACAAGGAGAAGGAGAAGGAGAAAAACAAGAAAGACCCACTGGCCAAGCTCAAAAAATGCGGAGTCAAGAATTGGTGTGAAGCTGCTGTTACAAAGCTTGAAGTGTTGGAAGGGAAAGGGAAAAAGTCCAAGTACTGGACACCAAAGTTAGCCAAAGAGCTGACTGGGTACAAAGATAGTTTGAGGCAGCAAGTCAAGCTGTTGACCAAAATCTACCAACAAAGGAAGCCGGAAACTCCCAAGGTTAAGGAGCAGTGCCAAGAAGCTTTGAAAGATCTCAAGACCAGCAACACGTTCATGAACCAGAACAACAAGATCCTGGAGAAGCGAGAGACTTTGTGTTTGCAGCTGCTGGTGGGTGTACCTAATAGGCTAGCTGCAATGTTTTTGATTGGAAGGCAAAGATTTGCGAGTATTTTGCTGCCAAAACAAGTGCGCCAAATCTTGAAGGCCAACATGAAGAAATCATACAGCTCATAAAAACTGTGATCATACTGGCAACCCTGCAAGTTAAATATTGGATAGGCTTATATAATCGAAAGATTCATATTTACATGTACATATAGATTGTGCAAAACTGCATGGGATACAAGTTTCTACAAACACTGTGACTTTTCTGTCCTTTTGAGCTTTAACTGATTGTGCAGTCACTGCAGCATTTTTCCATTTGACTTTGCAGTCATTGTTTGAATTTGCCATATTCTTATTCATCTCTAGCTTCTGGCTTATACTCTTCAGCTTCTTTTTTGCAGCCATGGTATTGCGCAGAATGGTGCATCATATCAGGGAAGATGATGTGAAAGACATCATTGTTCCATCCTCTGTGGCTCAGATGGGACTTACCCCTGTACCAAAACAGCACTATTTTGGGAAGCCTCCCAAAGTTTGGCTCAATTTGCATCAGCCCAAAGATGTCAAGCTGGTCCATTACTGGGTGAACAGGTGGGAAAAGAAGAAATATGTGATGGACAACTGGCATTTCAAAAAATCATCAATCCCATATGAAGCAATCAATCTCTGGCCAGAGAAGTTTGCTGATTACTGGATACTTGATGGGTGTGAAAACTTTGAGAGGAACCCCAGGGGCTATGAAAGAAGATTTGTGTAAAACTACACTTGCTGAATCATAGGTAGAGGCGAATTCATTGCAACTGCTTTCAAAGACTGTGTGTGATTTCATGCGCAGCCTCGCAAATTCTGATTAGGGAGTGTGTGAAAAAGGCTGTCTATGTGGTACTGCATGTTTTTAAGTTTAAGGTGATGTGATGTATGTGGTTGACTGAAAAGTCGCCTGTTGTTTTCTTGGTATTTTGGGGTGTGATGTGATGTATGTGGTTGACTGAAAAGTCACCTGTTGTTTTTTTTGGTATTTTGGGGCTTTGCTTGGCTGAACATTCACATCTAAGGTTCATTGGAATCAATTGCATGTTGCAGCCATATCTTTTGGCACAGACCATCCAAACCATCAATTGGAAACCTTTCTATGACATAAAAGTGCAATTTTACAAATTGTATGTACATATGTATTTAAAAAGTTTAGTTCCCACAAATAATTCTTGCATGTTTCAAAAAGACACACATAGATCATAGGATGATACAGATCTGTTTCTTTAGTTTTGGAGAAACAATGCCATCAGCCAAAAGAGCTAAAATGAACCCAACCATTCTTGCTCAAGAATGGCAAAAATGGAGTCCTTTGGCCAATACCTTGCTGACCTTGTGGGGGCAAGGTGAAATTTCAGCACCCGCACTCCAAAAGATTGCACATGCTGCCATATTGTCTGGCTGCTCTATGAAAGATGCGCAAGAGTTTGCAACTATAGAGACCTATGGTAAACACCACCAGAACTGCCACAGAGATTTGATGAAAAGAATGCCGCAATCAATGGTACCTGAATCTGTCCCAGTCACATGCAATGTCAAGGACAGCAAAGCAACTAATGTCGATGTGAGGCAAGTTCCATTGAAGTTGCCTTGCCTCTGGATGCATCATCTTAGCATTCAACTTGAAGGAACATTGTTTTTTCAAGGTTTTTTTGGGACTTTGAAGTTGGGTGACTTTTGGAACAAGGTCGATCTGAAAGGACCAAGATGGAGCAATCACAAATTCTTCACAAAACCAAATTGGAAGCACAAATGCATTCCTCTTCTGATTCATGGCGATGGGGCAGAGTTTCAAAACAATGACAGCTTGTTTTCCATATCCTTTAAGGGGCTGCTGAACACAACTTCAGATTTCCAAGAGAATTTGTGGATTACAAGCATTCCAAAAAGGGCTGCTTTTGGTGGAGCTCCTGGTGTGGAAAGCACTCACCAGATTGTATGGAAGTGGGTAGCATGGTCTTTGACAGCCTTTTTCCACAACAAATGGCCTGCTACAGAATTTTGGGGTCATGATATTTTAGATTCTTCGCCTCTTTTCTGCAAGGTTGGATGCAACATTCTTCCTGATGGATATTTCTGCGCGTTGGTTGGCATCTTGGGTGACATGGATTTTTTTCAAAATGAGCTGGGCTTGAACCATCAGCTTTGCAAATGCAATAGGGATGACATCCCATGGAATGATTTTTCTTCCAGAGCAGCTTGGAGAGCAACCCAGAAAAATGGCCAACAGAAGGGCTTGACACATCCACTCTTTAAAGTACCTGGGGTGAGTGCTCACTCTACATGTTTGGATGTGCTGCATGTGATGGACTTGGGTTTTACCAGCCATTGTTTGGGAAACATCATTTTCGACTTGGTCATGAACATATTACCTGGAAACAGGCAGCGGGTGGACTTTCATCCAGAGCCATCAGTGTGAGAGCGAGCATGGTAAGCAGCTCTCACACTTTACCTTACTGCATTTTTGCACTACCAACAAGATTTTCAAGACCTACCCACAGATGCACCACCTAAAGGCTGCCCAGCGCAGGATGCTAGTCCCAGTGGTTTTCAAACTAGCCCATCATTTTTCCACAGGAAGCATTGCCTGTGAAAAGAAAGAATCCTTGATGTACAACCTGGATATGTGGTGCAATTTTGTCTATGAAGAGCCTATGGTGCCAAATCCTGCCAGATTGGCTACATGAACAAAGCTCTGCAGTGCTACCAGTGGTTGGCAGCTGATGCTGTTGACAAAGGAAAATGCATGTGGAGCATGGTGCCCAAACATCACTATGCTGCTGAAATGGCATATCAAGGATTACATTTGAACCCTAGATTTGTTTGGACCTATGGTTCAGAAGACTATGTTGGGAAGCTGAGTGAGTTAGGGGCTAGCTGTATGCGCGGTGTTTCTTCTTTCCATGTCCCTTTTTTGATGGATGAAAAATATTCTATCTCTCAGAGCATTACGTTGGCAGTGAAAGCTTGGATGGTGGAAAAAAGGTTTTGCACTACAGTAGGTTAACCCACAATGACTGAGAAGCGATTTTATAGGGCACAGTGACTGCAAAGTCATGTGTCAGGTTTGGCAAGTTGAAAGAGGGAAAGAGGGTGGACTTGCCAATCCTGTGCTAATAACATGTATTTGCTTTTAGTTAGGGTAGGCCTTGCCTATGTTCTGGCCTACAACCCAGAGGGTTACAACCCACAGATTTATGGGCATATTATACCCCAAAATCTATCTTAAGGCCAGAACATAGGCAAGGCCTGCCTAATAGAAAAATAGTAAGTATTGTATAAGGTAATGTATGTAGTAGATTGTATGGTATTATATGTAATAAACTGCCAACTCCAAGCTCCCACAACTTTTGTAGGGCTCGGGTCATCAACCTGCGCCACAAGAGGATGGTAATGTGTCAAAAATGAAACTTCAAATGCTAATCTTCTCTGTATCGTGCCCAGTGCTTGGTTGAAAAAAATCTGGCATTTCTTCTCATTCCCCCCATCTCCCTCGCGGATGTCTCAACCTATCTCAAAAGGAAGGGATGTCCGCCAGCATCTGCCAAATGCTTTTCCGGTCAGGTTGTCCCAAAATGACGGGTCAGGTTGTCCCAAAATGACGAGTCAGGTTGTCCCAGGTTGTCTTAAATGATGGGTTGGTACCTACAGCTAAAAAGGACACCATTACAGCAGAAAATCAGCCAATGTAGCACCCATTTGGCGCTTCTACACCAGCACTGCTTGAATTTGCCATCTGGCGACGCTCATATTCAATCTTGATGTCTTGCTTCAAGTCATCCAATCCAAGCTTGGCAGTGCCATCAGCATACACGCCATACTCATCACAGGCGATGCCCAAGACGACTGCCATCAAATCCTTGTGAAGTTTTCCAATGGCATCTTGAAGTTGCCACCTCAACCATTGAAGGAAGCAAAATGGAAATAGCCTTGCCAATGCGCTCTTCAGTCAGTCCTTTGCGAGAAGTGGATATCAGGATATCAAGTGCAACTTTCAAGGAAGTATCTGATGCCTGCTTCAATCCTGTCTTCACAATAGGGATGTTCTGGGCTTTTGCCAAGCTGATGTTCTGAATGATGCCTTTCACTTTGGTGATGTATTGCTCAATCTCCTCTGGAATTGACGCCGTAATCTCTTCGTCAAGGGCTCCAACCACATTGTTGACAACGCGGGTCTTCAGCATCTTCATCGCTTCTATTTTGGTCAAATGTTTCTTGGTCTTCATCCAACCGCCACCACTCTGCCTGATGTGAAAGTAGACACGGTTGTTGTCCACCTCATCAAGGCTCTTCACGTCAGCCATCTTGAACCTCTGTGAGCTGATAGTGAACTTGTCAACGGTCATAAAACGCTCATCACCGTCATCAATGCCACTTTCACGCTGATTTGCCTGAACCCTGATGCAGAATTCACGCTTCAACTCACCCACTGGCTTGCTGGAAAAGAAAACAGCTTCTCATTGGAGTGATTGTAGAAGTCCACATTGACCAAGCTGTCGGAATAGAAGTCAATGGTAGAAGAGACCTTTGCCGAAAAATCCATATTTGCAACAAAGCCGTACAAGTAGTTGACATTGGCAATCTCCACCTCAAGCACGGACTCATCGTCGCAAATCTCCTCATCTTCCTGAAGTTGCTCACCTCCATCCTCATCAGACAAATCCTCATCAGGAGCGATTGGAACCGCCACCACACGCGAAGAAACCATCTCCTCAAGATAGGAAGCGTAAGCATCATCCAATTCGTTCCTCAAAGTGGACAAGCTTCCACCCATATACATTCCAAAGGTTTGTGAGAGACACCAACGCAACTCTGACACCGTCAATGTATTAATCATCTCCGTGTCCAAGCCTGCGCTATAGTTAGCTATATACTCGTGGGTCAAAATCTGTCCGCTCTTCACCACCATTAGATACATCCCCATAGAGTTCTCAAAGAAATACAGCTTGCCCTTCTCACGCATCATATTCTGAGGTATGACAAAGGAAGTGGTTGCCATAGCCTTGTCCTTGTAAAAATTCCAAGACTTCAAGACATGACTTGCAAGTGAGTTCTTTCCGCCAGTCATCGCATTGGCAATCTTCCACCCCATCTGACGTGGAAAACTTTCAAGACTTTTTGCAGTCATAGATTCAAGCTGGGATATGGTTGGAGGAGTAATGTCAAGCTCCCAAAGCAGGCTCGTGTCTATTGAGCTACCCGGTGTTTTGTCCATTATCAATAGACCATCTTCCTTTTTGATAAGGAAAATCATAGCGTCAAATGCCAAAAATCACACGCGACTTGTTTTTGCTTGAGGCTTCTTGAGAAAAAATGAAATAAAAAATGCTATCAACATGTGTCGCCAAATGTCAAATTCTACAGACTGTCAAGTGCAAAACTACACATTCCAAAACTCTGGTTGAAGTCGTCATCAAAATTCCAGCTTTGTAAACTGTTAGGCAAAAACATACCCCCTTCTCTCTCCAAAACCTCGCCTCCACCAATGTGGAAGTTGATGACCACCATTTTCCCCATTTGAGGCTTTCACCTCACAAGTGTTCTTTTTTGGTTGTTGTTTTTTAGTGGGTGGGTGATACCCCTAAAAGAAAACAAAAAACCCTAACCCTAAAATCCTACTCCTAGAACTCTCCTAACCTAATCCTATGAGAAGAACGCACCCAGCTAATACCCCCCACCCTTATGTATTGTATAAGAGTCGTCCTGCGCAGTAATTTTCGCAAAATAGTTGTATAGAAAATTGTGTGAAAACACTAGTTAAAAAGAACATATGTATCCTTATCCTTATTAATACCGTAGTATTCTAGTGTTTGTTGCTTTGGTTGCTTGATTTTGTTATCATTTAACATCTTCAGGTATTGTACCCTTTTAGTATCAAAATCTCCAGCTGGTCTTCCTATCTGTTTTTTAGCAAAAATCTTATTCATCTTTTCTTTCTCATTTTCTTGTGTTTTATCAAAAATGGGTTCAACTAGCTTTTCCATCAATTTATCAATAGCTGTCATTAAGAACTTAACATTTTTGTTCAACACGTTTAACTTACTTGAAAGTTTAGTTGTCTCATTTTCACTATCTAACTCAACCATAAATAAATAACTAGATATTTATTTTATTAAATATTTATTTTATTATATATCATTTAAATGTAAAATCAAATATCATGTTGAAGTCTATTGCATCTAATCTTTCTTTGCTACATACATATCTTTTGTTCATTTTCTTAATATCAAGGACGTCATTGCAAAACTTAAAAAAAATATTTCCACCAATCACTATGACAATATGCTTCTGGTAAATATCCAAAACCAGGTTGTAGTTTATATTTTTTCATCGCCCTGTTTATTAAACAATATTCAACAATATTAATTTTGTTTAGTTCTTCAATATGATTAAGATATTTCTTTTACATTTTCCATATAAATAATTAGTTTTTTTT
>DF243826.1:0-34070 GCA_000507305.1 Breviolum minutum Mf 1.05b.01 | reverse complement strand
AATGAGGAGGCTGGTGAGGACGCTTTAGAAAGGGCTCTGGATGATGAGGTAGAGGCTAGTGGAGGAGGAGCTGCTTCACGTCCAGTTGGACAACTAACTGGAAATGAGGAGGTTGACGAAGATGAGGAGAGCGAAGATGCCAGAGGGGTATCTCGTGAGGATCGGAGATTGGTTCAAAAGCTCCACAGCAATTTGGGCCATCCATCCAGATTGGACTTCTGCCGAGTTCTTCGTATGGCTAGAGCTAGACCAGCCATTTGGAAGTACGTTCGTGATGAGTTCAAATGTGACATTTGTGAAGCAGCAGTGAAGCCGAAGAGTTCAAGGCCAGCAGCTGTTCCAAGAAACTTTGAACCCTGCCGTACAGTCGGGGTAGATGTGGTGTACTTTCCGGCGATAGATCCAAACTACACTGTGGGAGAGGATCGTCTAGGACAAGTGACGGCGAACCCCCAGCTTCAAGAACAAATGGCCCAACAGGCCAATCTACTCAAGAAGAAGTTGGAGGACGAGCAAGCAGCAGCAGCGAGCAATGGCAACTTCTAGAAGAGGGAGGAGTTGTCGCTGAGGAGAAGATCGAGGAGATTCTGAGGGAAGCCCCCTGGGCCTGCGAGCTGAGCAACCACTCACAATGGTGTTTGTGGCAGAGCATGCAGATCCAAGAGGAAGAGCTCAGAAGTGAGGAGAGATGTGTGAGTCCCCAATTTTGGATGAGTGATGAGGCTGGGATTTGGAAGAAAGAAGAGGGCATCCTGCCTGAATTTGAAGAAGGCAGGCGAGCCATTGGCGTTTTTGCAAATGAGGGCCAATGGATGAACGATTTTGAGGAAGAAGAGGCTGAGAGGAGTTTGTCGAGATCTTCACGAAAAGGAGTAGAGAAGCAGCTGAGGAAGATGCGAGTTGGCGAGGTATACTCGGTTCGGCGGTTCTCAACGTTGTAGACTGGGGAACGGGATACCAGTCTTTGGAGCCTTTGGATCGAATGTCGTCAGACCACGTCTGGAAGAAGTTCTATCAGTGCTGGGTCCGTATCTTCGGAATGCCGGAGATGGTGGTGATGGATCAAGGCAGGGAGTTTGTCGGTTCATTCTCCAAGATTGCAGCCGAACATGGAGCTTTAGTCAAAGTAATAGGGGCCCGGGCGCCCTGGCAGCAAGGACGCACGGAGAGACACGGCGGTTTCCTAGTTGTCTCTGTGCTGGACTGAAACCACTCCTGTTGAAAAGTCGGTTCTTTGCCGCCTCCACTGCATAGACGCAGGCAGCCCACTCATCAAAGCCCGATGGCTTCCTGGAGCGCTGGCTACGGATGATCCGCTAGATCCCAAGCTGGTGGTCAATGCAGCTGGAGAGAGCATGAATAGGACTTTGGCTATGAGGCAATCAGCGATGGAAGCGTTTCTCCGCTGCACTTCTAAGGAGGCAGTGATGAGGGCGAAGAGTGCAAGGAACAGGGTGCAGCGAGAGTTCAATCCAGGAGACGTGGTATATGTGTACCGAGTTCCCCTTAGAAGAAAAGGAGATGAAGGTTATCGAAGGCCTAAGTGGGTTGGGCGGAAGCGTCATCATGCCAGAAGGTGCAAACGTATGGCTCAACATGAGAGGAGAGCTGTGGAAGTGCGCAAGAGAGCAGTTGAGGATTGCCACTGAGGACGAGAAGGAGGCGGCGGGACTTTTGGAGGAAGAGTTCCACGATCTCAAGGAGAACTTGGCAAGGAAGGGAAGCAAGAGAAGCTTTCAAGACTTGAGCGACTGGGCACTACCACCTGCTGAAGATGATCCCCCTGTGGAGGAGACAGGGCGAGGCAGACAGGTGAGGCCTAGGATAGAGGAGGCTGCAGAGAACGATGAGGATAGAAATGAGGAGACGCCAGCACAGGATGGTGGACAGGAGTCATCATCGTCGAGCAGCGAGACTTCTACAGAAGAACCAGAGCGAGAGGAGATGGATGAGAACACGTTGGATGAAGCGTGTGAAATGGTAAGAAGGAATCAAGTTCTTGATGGAGTTCCGAAGAGCCATCAAATTGGTGAGCAGGTCTATGGACCTATCAGAAGGCACATGCAGAGACTGTGGGGCCCCTACAGAGGAGGAGTCACAGTGAGGCATGAAGAAGAAGAGGATGATGAGGGAAGAAAGGATGAAGATCTTTGGCTATACGATGAAGAAAGGAACAAGATCATCAGAAAGCATGTGATATCACGAAAAGTGGGCTTTGTACCAAGCCAAACCAGAGGATGCCCGATACCTATGAAGCATCTGACGTCACACAGGTGCACCGTGAAGCAGTTTGAGGATGGAAGCCATGAGGTGGACAAAGGAAACTGGAGAGAGAAGATTGAGTCTAAGAGGAGTGCGAAGGATATAAGATGGTGGGTGGGGTACACCGAGTTCACCATCAGAAAGAGGACGCCAGAACTGGCGTACATGGTGAAGAGAGGATCCGATGAAGTTCTCGAGAAGGACATAGCCACCGAAGAAGAGTGGAGCAAGTGGAGAGTGGCAGATGGTGCAGAATGGAGCAAGGTAGAGGCAACTGGTGCAGTCAGAACGATGACATTGGAGGAGTCTGAGNGCAGTGGGGCGTCATTACTGACGCTAGCTACGCCAATGCTTCGAAAGGAAGGTCTCAAGGAGCTTTCGCAGTCATTGCCTTTGAGGAGAAGATGGTGATGGAAGGAAGTGGAAAGTGCAATCTACTGCACTGGCGCTCAGGGAAGATTCAGAGAGTGGTCAACTCTACGTTGGCTGCAGAGACACAGAGCTTATCACGTGGTTTGAGCGAGGTGTCATGGACGGTGACGGTGTTCAATGAACTTACTACGGAAGACTTCAATATGAAGGAGTGGGAAGGAGCTCTACATCAAAGGCGACTACAAGCTTTTGCGAGTGAGAAGACGGAGCCAGAGCTGAAGTCTGTCTGCGTGGTAGATGCCAAGTCGCTCTATGACCATTTGTCGAAGGAAACAATTGGAACGGCAAGCGACAAAAGGACGGCATTGGAGATGCAGGTGATTAGACAAACTCTGGCGGAAACCTCTACTAGCATCAAGTGGTTGCCCCACCCCAAAATGGTGGTGGATGTTTTGACAAAACGCAATGGTAACATAGACCCATTGCATCATCTGCTCGATTCCGGTGTGTTTTCTTTAGCTGACACCAAAGAAAAACTTGGGAGCTGTGAATAGATAGCACTTGGTGTCAGCATGCATATCACCGTTGAGTCATGGCAGTTAGCATATAAACCAATGGATATCCTCCGGAGCCACACGGGCTTAGGGGGCTGTTTCCCGGAAAAAGGCCGATTGTCCTCGCTTAAGCTGTTGTTTCCACACTACATTAATTGTTACACCCCTGAAATTTAACATGGAACCTGAAAAGAAGTCCCTGGAAAAGGTGATTCCTTTTGGAAACCATCATTTTCAGGTTCCATGTTAAATTTCGGGGGAGTAAGCTAATGATTCAGGTATGTTTTTGGGGTATGTTCATCTTGCTGGCGTTCTGTTTGTAGTGAAGTGATGGCATGTGACAGCAAAAAGCGATCTTCCAGGAAAGTGGGCATGATTCCCGGGAATTAACATCTTCCCTTACCTTTTCAAATGGAAAAGAACCATCATTTGAACAGGGGCTATGTTACGTTTGAATGAGGAACTATTGGACTTTTGAATGTAGTTTACCCAAATGGCCCATCCTGCACGCATGTTGTTTTTACTTCGAAGTATGTTTTGTCTTAGTCATACCTTGAAACGTATCCGTAGATTTCACGCCAGTCCGTTGATTTCTAATAGTTCCATTACTATTGCTTTTACTACGACTACTACTTCTACTTCTACTTCTTCTTCTACTACTACTTCTACTACTACTACTACTACTGCTACTACTACTGCTACTAAATCCTGTTTCTACTACGTGTGTGGTTATGGTCACTAATAATAATTTTAATTTACTTTCCCCAATTGCATCCTAGGAACCCGGGATACACCCATGGACCGCCATCCCTTGGATTTGATAAACTCCGGTTTCTTCGGAGTCTCCAGGCTGAAATCATGAAGCGAGAAGTTCATTTGCTGAAGGTGCGCGCGAAAAAATCCGCAAAAGGTTGGAACTTCCCCACACCTTGGTTTATAGTGGATAAACAACTTATTCAAATTTTAAGAAGGGGTCAATACTAACCTTCACTTTTCACTGTTACAGGGTGGGGGGTTTACCCAAGGTATGCGCCAAGAAACATTCATGTACACTCATCCGACTACAGTCGCTACTTTTCATGTATGTCTTTTTTGACTAAGAGGTGTGGGGGGGGGAGAACATATATGATTCATGACATGGGGCGTATGCTTGAGATGACGAAATCGGGTGAGATTGATATGATAAAACTGTCTCAAAGACATTTAGTTATAGTTGATTATTTCTATATTTGCATATAATATGCAGACATAATTACTGTATTCTTTATATATATATATACACATATAACGAATGACATCAACTGCTTCCATGTCCCTGAAAAATCCCCATGTCCTAAAGGTATGCAAATCCCTTGGACGAAACCACCGAAAAAAAACCCACCGAATCAATCGACCCCCGCCAGGTGGAACGCAAGGAACGCGAGCTGACGTTGCGAGATAAGGAGATGGAGATTGGAACACATAAGGTGAAGGTGCCCCGGGCCTTAGAAATCAATGGAGTGAAACCTGGTTCCCTTAATAGGTGGGATCGGTGATATGTAATGACCCAAATTGGCAGGAAGAATACCACTTATATACCACTTATATATATTGCCAATTGGGTGATTATATGTCACTTGCCACCTATTAAGGGAACTAAGAATTTTCCAACATACTCCTGGAACATACCCCAGACTCTCAACCAACACTTTATGGTTTGGAATTCCTTCCATTTGGGGGTTTGGGGATTCCTGGAATATGCTCCAAGGGTATGTTGGGGTTCTCTTAGAAACCACCAATTTGGCTGTGTGTTCAAGAGCCATGATGCATCCATGGGACTGGTATGGTATATTTTACCTACATGAGATAGTTAGATTTTTTTATGGTAAATGAGTAGGTAAATATAGGAGCCCCATGGATGCTATGGTAAAGAATAGATTTTTTTGTTGATTTATAAGGTACCCTCCTGAAAACTAGCTAATATTTTGTTTGTGAAAGACCTTTTGAAGATGATTTTTATTTTGCCCAGGTGGGATATGTGAGTTCCCAGGAGGGTAATGAGAAAATTGAATTGTCATCTACTTACTGTCGTAAATGTGAAGGTTATTACACTTATTCATAATAATCCACATCAGAGGAATCCAATATGTAAATCTCTATGTGATCCAAGCTGGATTCCGTAGGGCCCGGGGATCTGGAGGCTTGTCAAGTAGCAGTCATGGATGTCATGGGAATCTAAGCATCCCCGAAACAAGAACTAAGGGATTACTAACCATTGTCCTTTAATGCGGCCTTATTAATAAGGCCTCATTTCTTGGGGGGGTGGCATTTGGTACCCTTAGATTCCCATGAGTGCGACAAAGATTTGTGAAATCCAACTCCTAAATTGACTTGTTTGACAAGAGAAAGAGTCTGAGATATTTTTTGATTAGCTTCCAAAATTTCCAAAATCAACACATCTTTCTGTTTTTGCCGAAGGTTTGGGTTTGTTTGCACAATTATCTGTACATGTTACACCCCGGCAGTTTAACATAGCCCCTGAAAAGTTACCTTAGGAAAGGAGAAAGTCTTCCAACCGCCATTCTTCAGGGTTTTTTGCTGTTAAATTTCGGGGGTGTATTGACATTTCATTATTCTGATTGGTATATATTATATACACCCCCGAAAACTAACATGTCCCCTGAAAATCAATGGTTGGAAGATGTATTTCCTACTAAAATAGTCCATTTTGAGGGGACATGTTGATTTTCAAGGGTGTCGGTGTATATATTATATACACCTTTTACAGCTGATTGGTAATTTATGAACATCCCAATGGTGACGTAGGAAAAAAAAACACCCCTCCTTACCAACTACAACAGAAGTAGGACAAACAACAACAGCTACAGCTTGTGAGCTGGAGCGGGACTGAGTCCCCAAAAACCAGGAAAACCAACAAAGACGTGCTTCAAAATGAGAAAGAACACCTACAAGGTGGGCCCCTACCAGTTATAAATTGGGTTATAACTCCTATAAGTAGTATTATAACACCAGTTACCCGTTTATAAGGCCATTTATAGGAGTTGTAACCCAATTTATAACTAGTAGGGGCCCACCTTGTATCTGGATATTTTTGTATTTCAGTGTCTTCAGCCGAGGTTTTTCCAAAAATATGTTGGATGATACATGATTACATGATATTATTTTGAGATGTTTGAGCAAATCGTTCTCAAATGAGCTCAGATCTTTGAAATAGATCAAAAAGGACATCGTCATGGCAATTCTGCCACATCAAATTCTGTCCCTTTATCACCAATAATAAATATGTTAAACAGAGTCAGTCTGTTTGTTTCAATGAGGCTTTAGTAACTCCTTCTTTTCTGGTGTAACTAGCTAATGAAACTGTATCATTGGTGGTGTTTTCAATCATTTCCTTACAAGGCATGGTATTTTTTCTTACCCTAGAAATCCTCGAAAAATCCGTCCATCGAATCAACCAAACATTTCAGGTACCTAAAAATGGAGGAATCCTCACTATATAAGCTGTATTAGTAAGGCTTAAGGGAAAACACCCACCCCAAAATATCCAGCCATAAGGGTTCTTTCGTACGGAAACCCTCCCTCCATTTTAGGGCCACCCAAAAATTCCTTGGGTGAATCGAATGGCCCAACGTTGCCGGTCCCGGTGTTTTTTTTTTTCAGGTGCAAACCTTAAAGAAGTTCAAACAAGTCTTGGATTTTCGCCTGCGCGAGGCGTACCACATTCCGAAAATTCCCATACCATCCATGGGGATGTTTGCAGATTTCCCTATACATGAAAACCATACAAATCCACAACATCTTAGGTAAATACACCATACGAATCAACAACATCTTATGCAAGTATACCATACATGGATGGTATGGGATTAGTGCGGAAAGTTGTTTTTTCCATTGCTGGGATTTGGAATACTGGCAATTGGGGTGAGGAGCTGCAGGTAATGATATAACCTCCGTACTGGGAGTACCACCGTGAATATATGGGTGAGGATTATTCTCCTGCGGTGCGTGGATCCCAACTTTTGAAGGGGTCACCGGGGGTGTCCTTGATTTTGGGGTTGGTGCTTCCTGAGCAGTTTAGCTTTGGTTTTCTTTGGGGGGGGTTGGGGTGTCTCAAAAGCTAGCTGCCTTCGGGCTGTTTGTTCATGCCTAGGTGATGTACCCCCATGAAGATTAACTTGTCCCCTCAAAAGGGACCATTTAAAAAGGAAATGAATCATCTTCCAACCATCAATTTGCAGGGGATATGTTAGTCTTCAGGGGGTAATAGTTTTTTATTTGTTGAAACCAGATGCTTGTTGATATATGATTCGTTGTTACGGACTCGGAGTTGCAGCAGTCACATGATGATACCATGAACCTTTGGATTTGAGAATAGGATGTGATGATAATTTCCATTGCATGACCACATATATACGGTTTTACTGTAGTACAAGTAGTGTACAGATATTCTGCATGTATCCTTGATACCCAATATAGATCAACATACTACATGTAGTCATAATGTATCCAGATTTCATACGGACACACAGACACTTACACACCGAGATCATAGCAAGTAGTAGTAGTTAATGAAGTAGTTTAAAGTGAACATTTCACATATCATCTAGTGCTGATGAATTGTTATCTATACAAAAAAATCCTGCGCGACAACGAACCAGTTTGTCCGACTTTTAACCGCCAGGTCACTGAGTCCTTAAAGCCAAAGGAAGATATGATTGCACAACTCCATTGGTACCGCGTCTTTGAGTTGGGCTTATTGGGGGTTGAGGCATTATTGAGGGCACCTTGGGTTCTTGCTTTGGGTGTGTGTTTCTTCTTTGGGAGGAAGACCATTCAATATATTCAACGTGGGGCAGATGGAAAAAAGAAACCGGGGACCAAGTTGCCTCAACGTTTTCGAAAAAAAAAAAAACAGCTTTTGGTTGGGTACGTCCTCCTTTTTTTTTGTGTTCTCAAGTGTGTGTCTATGACTTAGCTAAGCTAAGCGAGCACTAAGATGTGATCTGCCAGTGGTTCTTCCTTTAACTGTTGGGCCTCATGAAGATGATGGTGATTTTTCAGTTGATACAAAAGGTGTTAAGAAATTGTCTGATGATATGATGGATTTCTTAATAAACATCAGGCCACCAAAATTCTTCAGTAAACAAATCTTATTTGTTCGGGTCCAGGTAGTGAGACTTGTCATGTGTTGATGATTCAGATAAAATAGGCAAGGCCAACTGCTTAGAGCGGATGTATAACTAGGTGTGGTTTCGAATATTTACTTTTTACCCCTACTTGGGGAAATGATCCAATTTGACTAATGTTTTTCCATTGGGTCGGTTCGAAACCGCCAGCTAGATGTGGACTATCAATTTTTCTCGTGGGGTTCTGGGTTTCAACAGCCGGAAATCAACTGAGCAATGAAAACAAAAATCCTTGGTTGTTTAGGGTGGCATATAGGGGATTATACTACCCAGGTATGCAGGCATCATGATAAGCCATACTAGGTGGTGGTTTCAAATATTTTTTATTTTCACCCCTATTTGGGGAAGATTTCCAATTTGACTAATATTTTTCAGATGGGTTGAAACCACCAACTAGCATATTAATGAAACAACCAGCATTTCATGGAACGTATCGGAGGGTTTGTTTTCGTGGCTCAAGTGGTTACCAGTCTGTCGCGCCGAATGACTCGTGCTGCCCGCCCAAGGCAACTTTCTGCTTTAGAGGAAGAGTTCGAGAAACAGCTGGAAATACAGTCCCAGATGGAGAGAAGGGTGCTGGCTGCGCTGGCTGCTGTTTTTATTTTGGTGAAACAAAACCTGGATGTTTGGGTAAAAAAAGCAGATTGCAGGTGGTTCCCTGGAAAATGGTGATCATGAAAACCATAAGATCCATTGCATGGTATATTTACCCACATTAAAAAAAAACAACATGCGCCATGTGGTTTGTTTTTTTTTCCATGTTTTACGATGATGTTGCAGTTTTTGTTTTTGTAAAGCCCTAGTTGACTGAAAAAGCCCTTTTGGCCCACAAAGATACCATTCTTAAGGGTGGGGAGTGGTGATTCCCCCTAAATCTTCCCTAAGGTTCCAATTTTTCCAATCTTCCCAATCTGAAATCCTTAGGGGTTCCAACCCCAGTTACCCGGGACCCTGAAACTAACAGTAAAAGCACCTGAAAATGGATGGTTGGAAGACTTTCTCCTTACCTTTTGGGGCGTTTAGGCCTGTTTTCAGGTGCAAATTTTGGTGTTAGTTTCAGGGAGTGTAACGGATGGGGATGAACGGATCCGAACAAATCAACCCAATCTGAAATCCTTAGCCCATAGGATCCATGTATGGTATATTTGCCTACATTTGCCATAAAAATCAACTAAATGTACGTAGGTAAATATACCATACATGGATCCTATGGGTAGGATTCCCCAAGTTAACACCCCTTCCTTCCCACAAGGTTTTTTTTGCCAAGCATCCGCATCCGTTGAGGGGGTCGGTCAGGAGACGGTCTTGGATACCAAGACGAAGCAAGTCACAGAGCTCTCTACCGAGGCGCTGCTGGTGCTGTTGGTTGTTGCTGGTTGTTTCCAGGCTAGACTCTAGACATTCCCAGATTTCCGAGGCTTTACAAATACACTCCCTGAAACTAACAGCCAAAGTACCTTTTAAAATAGGCCGGGCCCCAAAAGGAAATTCATCTTCCAACGATTGATTTTTAGCAGCTATGTTAGGTACAGGGAGGGTAATTACCTCATCTAGGTGGTGGTTTTTGAATGTTGTTTTAATTTTCACCCCGAAAATTGGGGAAATGATCCAATGTTGACTAATATACATTTTGATTGGGTTGAAACCACCAACATATTATGTTATTTTGGGACCCGCATGAATGGTGGGATTTGTGTGGTAAATGTAGGTAAATATACCATATATGGATGCGTCATGGGATTTGATACTTGGTCATGGCTCTTGGTAGCCATTGTTTTGTGTGTTTTTTTGCATGCAAGGAGTGTCACTGTTTTTTTTGTGGTGGAAGATCCCCAATCTTAACACTTTCCAAATATGTGGAAACGGAAGGCATCCTGGCTGAAAAACTCCCTGCAAATCTATGGGTGTTTCCAAAAATAGGGAAAACACCCAAAATGGATGATTTATAATGGAAAACCCTATTAAAATGGATGATTTTGGGGGGAAAACCCATTATTTTTGGAAACACCCCTATTGACCGTGAGCTTTTTTCAAGCAGGGCCACTTTCTTTCATCCACAAGACACAACGACTGACCTTTTGATGGGTCACGAGTATGTGTTGTGAGAGTTGCCTTGCCAGAATCCTCGCATGAAATGGCAAATCTGTGTGTCGAAACATTACATTGTCCAGGCATTTCATATAAAACAGAGGTATTGGATGTTTGCATCCATGATATGACTTTGAGTGACAAAATCATGCGCAAAATGTGGGATGATTCCAAAAACATACCAGGTGAGTTAATGAATAGTTGCTTGACTTACTTGAAACTGGGTGCATGCATGTGTACATCAACAGTATCATATAATAAAAAATCATGATAGCATTGAATTAGCTTCACGTAGACACGTTTTTTTCGGGTTACCCAAGCATTTTCCACATGAAAGGGTTGGTTCACCCTATAACCCTGTCGACATGCGCAGCTAAGTTGACCACAACTTAGGACCCTCCACAAAATTGCAGGGCCATTCATTGCAGGCTTGATGATTTTGTTTCTTTGCCTTTTCGAGTTCCAGATGCTCTGGAAGGTATTCTGAAGTATCTCTCACCCAACATGAATCCCCACCCAAAAACTACCCAAACATGTAGGTAAATAGACCACTTAGATAAAAAATCCCTATATGATATCAACATACCCTATGTCACTGGGCTATAGTGACATTTCATCCCCCAAAAATAATCCCCCCAACAAAAACCTTACATTTTTTGCATCTTTGAGGTTTTTGTTTTTTTTTGCAAAAGTCTCAGGTGGAGAAGCAAAAGGAGTTGATCAGACAGTTGGGGGCACCAGGAGTTGATGGATGGATGGATGACAACCAGTTATCCCGAGGCCAAGGCCAACCACCTCCCAACCAACCAAACTTGGGGTGCTACTAACACCTTGGTACATAATTGGGATTTCAACTACTACCAACCCCAACTGGTGAATTAGCCGGATTTAGTTGAGGTTGGTAGTTTCTCCCCATCATTGAAAAACGGGTTTGAAAAAACTGATCCAAAATGGTGGTTGGGAATGGGATTTCTGAACCATCAACAGTACCAATGTTGATTGTAGTTGGGTTGTATTCCGTAAAATTGGGGGGGTAATAAATGTTGATGGTTACAGTATAGATGTTTTTTTTTTCCGGAGTTTTTTGTCTGTTTCTGTTTTGAATTGGGGGATCGGGATCATGGTTGAGTGTTTTTTAATAAAGTAATATAATTACTGACAGTGCCCTCCCTGAAACTAAGATATCACCTAAAAATGGATGGTTAGAAGACTTTCTCGTTTCCTTTTGGGGCCCGGCGCAACCTGGCAGGTGCAAACTTGCCGTTCGTTTCAGGGAGGGGAAACTCCAACTTGGAGAAATGCAGGTGAATACGATCATGACCAGTCAACCTACCCCCATGTTGTTGGTACTCCCATCAACAGTAGCTCAGGGTTTCCTAGATGCGACAAAAACCAACCAACCGATTTTTCGGGTCACCCAACTTGAATCACTACCACCACCAACCTTTCTTAAACGCTGAAGCTCGGCATTATCCACAGCAAAGATTCTGATCTTATGACATGTATGACGCATGAAACTCCCGACATTTACCATAAACAGCAATGAAATGTAGCTAAATGTAGGTAAAAATCAACTAAATGTACGCAAATATACCATGCATGGATCCTATATGTGTGATTTTGCCTTGTCGGGTGCCGTTGGATTCTGCAAAAATGGTTGGACAGTTGACATGTTTGAGGAGAAAACACTTGCCAATTCACACTGTGACCTCTTTTGACCTTGAAGATTAACGGCTGGAACATACAAATTGGGACCCAATTGAAAAGGAAAACCATCTGAACCAAACCTCCATGATGATGTTCCATGTTAATCTTCAGGGGTATATATTTTGGAGGACTTGTGTTGAGTTGGTGATTTTTTACCTTCTACCATACTGTTGATGGAAGAAATCCTGCACCAGCTGGGATGTATAAAACCTTTGTAAATGATGGGATAAACTACCATATCAACTGGTGAAAGCAGGATTTCTGAACCATCAACAGTAGTGAATTAGCATTAGACCAGCATTTGGAGGAATATTTTTTCATTTTTCCCAACCACCTGTTGCAAATCTAAGGGGAGCTAATGAGTGAATATGATTTAATTTCCTACTTTCCTAAACGAGGATCTACTTAGAGTCCCCAGAATTTCTCTGGGGCCAGACATTGTTGTTACCTGAAGTTGCGTGTAGCCCTCAGAAATGTTTACCAATTTCTTCCACCAAGCTTTCTTCAAGTTTCCAAAACTGGATTCCACCAGAATTTTCCACCACCTAAAACTGAGAGGCCATGGCCATGATGGAACTTCCACCAAGGCGTGAACACATCATTTTCCGCTTCACTGCTGATCTTCATGAACTTGCTACTGGCAACGAGGTGGTTGGCCGTGAAGCCCTGTGGGATGTCGTATCGTGAAGCTCTGTGGTGAGTGGTGGTTATCCTTAGGGTGTTTTTTCGGGGTTTTCTCGGTTGGAAGGAATTGTAAGCGATGAATGGTGTAAATTGCCTGAAACTGTTCAAAAAGGAGATCAACTGCATCTTTGGTTTTCGAGGGGGAGCTGATAGTTTCAGGGAGGGTATCTACAGTACGATCTTTTCAGAATGGAAAGATCTGTTTCAAAAAAAATTGGAAGTTATCGCCGAGGTCCGGCTAAAGAAAAACACCTCTTCGTTATATTTCCACAGTGTGTTTGGTAGGTAAACTTTTCCCCGTCGGGTGAACCAAATACGACAAATTTCTGTGTCCATAGATGTCGTTCGTCGGGTGTTCCCTGGATGGCGACTTGTACAGAATCATCCAACTGCTCGTTGGATCTGGAACTACTGGGCTTGCAGCAGTATGCAGCCAACTGTTAACAGTTATAATATGTTATAATTAGATGGAAGCCCAACAATTGGTCGTGCCTATATGGGGGAATCCCCCTGTTCAGGAACCTAAGAAACTTCGACTTTAAGCTGGTTTCACAAACAGTTTTTGTTTGCTTGTTCTTTTCTGTATGCCGAGCATTGGGAGAGTTTTGTCCTGCTTGACTTCTTTTAAAGCTTGGGTTGAAAAACAGCAAAGTAGACAAGCTCGAAGTTGTTGTGTTTTTTTCCATCCCTCCCAGCATGAGATTTTTGGACAGGGGGTTTGTCATCACATATATTTGATAGTTAGTTAACCCATGTTAAGCCCTTCATTTTTGCCGATATTTTCCAGGGATCAAGCGCAACACTTCCCCATGATGTTTCCGTACGAAACTTGAAATCTACGTGTTGGAGATACTTTTCAGCTTCAGCTTTACTATTATACTTATGATTCGCAACCCTGAAGCCTCTTCTTGTAGTAAATTTTGATAATTACATACTGGTGTATGTATACATTTGCAGTGATTTTATATGAAATCTGTATAACTTATTTTAAATCTAAGATATATTCGTACATAGTTAGAGGTCACTGGGTAATTTTTGGAGGTTTATCGTGACTAGGTGGATGTTTCAAAGATTTTGATTTTCACCCCAAAGATTGGGGACATGATTCAATTTGACTTGCACATATTTTTCAAATGGGTGGGCAAACAACCACCAACTAGGTGAGTTAAGGGTTGGTCACATGGCCCCATCCTAGGATGCCAGTGGCATATAACAGTTTATATGAAGGGATTTTTCAGGTTATTGTAAAAGGTGGTAGGTAGCATATAATCATCCAATTGACAGTATATACGGCTTATGTAGGGGATGTTGTATATAATTTATATATATATATAATCCCTACCACTTCTGTTATCAGAACCAAAAATAATCCCGTGATTATAGGGATTCCCGGTCGCCCCAAAAATGGTACGTTGTGGCATGCCTGGCATCGGTCGGTGAAACGGTGAAACCACCAGGATACTCGGAATTGGCACATCGGCATGCGGAAGATCTACCGGGACCACGTGAATCCTGAGCTTTTTCACCAGGTTTCCAACTTAGCAAACCGTAAAAGACCACAGTGGGTTCAATGGTTGTTTCTGGTTCCCCGTAAAAGGTGGTAGGTATCATATAACCCCCCAAAAGGCAATATATAAGTGGTATATAAGTGGTATATACTGCCAACTGGATGATTATATATCACCTACCACCTATTAAGGAAACCAGAAACAACCATTGATGGGTTGGTGGATGGAACAACAGGGTGAGTAGTATGGACCTTATATAATTCAAGTATTACCCTCCCTGAAACTAACAGTTCCCACCTAAAAATAGACCTCTGGAATCTCGGAGATTCGGAACTTGGAAATCACCATTTTCAGGTGCAGACTCTTAGTTTCAGGGAGGGTATTATGTGATTAAAAGTTCCTTTTCCGTAGTCCTACTTTGGAGTCCTCCATCTTATTCTGGATTCAATCTTAGTTTGGTATTAGGAATTTCTTGGTACGGTGAGATGTGCTTCCTACTATTCATGTTACCTGTTCATGCCTAAGATTCCAACAAATACCACTCGCGTTTGCTACAGTAGCCTCAGTAGCTAGCTTGGAACACTCGTATATGTATACATATATATATATATATTTTTTTTTTTATTACCCAATCATGCTGCATTGTTTGATGTATGTGGAGTTACATTTATTGTCTTTGTGGCTCCCCCAACTTCTACCCCAATGGTCCACCATATGAGCTACTTCCCCACCAACCTGCTGATATACACTTCACCCTGATGATATTTGCGAAGTGCAAAAGTCTTGCACTAGCATTGATTTCGTATTGATGATTGCATCAAAAACTCTGAGAAAAGGCAGCTATTCACCTAAGGTTCATTCATTTACTAGGTGGTGGCAACTCAAATATTTTCTATTTTCACCCCCGAACCTTGGGGAAATGATCCAATTTTGACTCATATTTTTTCAGATGGGTGGGCAAACAACCACCAACTACATGTGATGGAATCAACTCCGGAGTCAAAAACGACTTCCGACTTCCAAAAGCCCGGCAAGGATGAAGAGCAAAGTCGTCCAATCCAGGAACTTCAACGTCAAATTCAAGTCAGGGGAATCCCAGGTCAAACGGAGAAAATATGAGAAAATTGGGGTCCAAAGAAAAATCCGGCTCTTAAGGGTAATGGAAACAACATGAAATAAAAACACCTTGAACAGGTCGGATGTTTGTTGAAAAGATAGAAACATACCACATATTTCTAGGATATCGTGGTGATTGGGTTGATATCAATGGTCTATCCAGAACATGTGTGCCTTGAAATACAAAACACCAAATATGTGTGCGACGCATGGCTACACCATATTTTATTGATTTTACGATTGTTTTGAATTGAGACACCACTCGCCAGCCAAGTGCTTCTTGAAGCCCGGGGGTTAAAGGTTCCTTGCATACCAGCCTGGCCAAGAAAACCCGTTGAAACCATATGAAGTACAGATAAATTTGCTTGTCCACCTACTTTGCAAAAAGTAAAATCAGTTTTTGATTTGTGGGTCATGTTTGGATCATCATCTTGGTGAAATGTACTTTCCAGGATGTTTTCAAACAGAATCCTCTCTTGTTGAACTACTGTTGATGATCCAGAAATCCTGCACCACCTGGAATGTGGAAAACCCTGTAAATAATGAGATAAACTACCAACCTCAACTAAATCCGGCTAACCAGTTGAGGTTGGTAGTTTTATCCCATTATGTACCAAGGTTTTAGCACCATCCCAAACGGTGGGAAACGGCCTTGGGATATCTGAACCATCAACCGGAGGATCCTTCACCCAGAAATTTTTCATCAAGCTGCCAGAAACGAACATATCCCCTGAACATAGGCCTTTTTCAATAGGAAGTCGTAGTATTCCAACCATCCATTTTTTAGGGGCGAGCTGTTAGTTTCAGGGAGAGCATGGTGTGTTGGGGTCTCATTGTGTATCCCATGGGACTGTGGGTTTTGACCCACAACAAGGTAGTCCCAAACAATTCGGTCTGACTAGTGACCAAAAACAAAACCCTGGTTATTTGCTGTATTTAGCTGATGAAATTTACTACCGCAGTTATATAAAGGTTATTTTTGGGATTATTTTCATTCCAGCCACTTTTTGTTGGAAACCCGGTCATTTTCATCACTCACTTCTCCTTGATGATTCGGTTTTCTCAGCCAGTTTGGTTGGTTGAAGTTGAACCCACGTTTTTTGGGGTTCAAGAAACGCACTCACCTCACCGAACTGCCAGCCAGCCGGCCTTCCCACTAAGGTCATGGAACGTAAGGCGAGTATGTTGGCACAGCGTGGAAAGGTGGGTGAGCAAACAGCCAAGGCGGGGATCCATCCGTCGGAGGTGGTGAGATGTTGGAGGTGGTGAGGTTGTTTCCACCTCAGGGTTTTACACCCCTGAGATTTAACAGTTTGCCCCTTAAAGATAGGCCGGGCCCCGAAAGGAAACTCATCTTCCAACCATCATTTTTCAGGGGCGAGCTGTTAAATTTTGGGGGTGTACAGTAGTTGGTGGTTTAGTAGTTTCCAATGATGTATTTTTTTTCCTATATGCTTTTTACACAGAGATTTTGCGGAAATGATTTAAGTTGACACATATTTATTCAAATGGGTGACTCAACCACCAAAAAGTGAAGGTCCTCTATTCTCAACGACTCCTTTTAACTTCCAAGGACACATTTTGTTTTGATCGGTTACATGTCATTACCCATCCATTATACTTTTTTGTGTGTATTTCATCAACCAATCTTCCCCTCATTCGCTGGATTCCGAGTAGTTTTTTTCTTCTTGGGTCTATAGGAGTATCTATATTTTGTTTTCTTTGAAGTAAACAACTTGAATCAAAGAACCCTAGGCCCTAGACATCCAAACACCTGCTGAGAAGGCAATTGGACCCCCAAAACATACGTTAATAACACCTTTCGAGGGGGATGTTTGGATATCTAGGGAAACAAAACCTGCCAAAACCCAAAAAAAACGACAACATCGTGACCGTCCGGATATTTGTCCAACTGTGACCCCCTTCTCCAGGCAGATATCATTCACAAGACAGAAGAGAATTTCTTGTTGATCCATGAGCTCGAAGAGTCCCTTTTCTTGGCACAAAAAACATGTCACCTTTTTTGTATTTTTTTTGACGCAGAAGATTCCCTTCGGGGATCATCCGATAAAATTGGAACGATACAGAGAAGATTAGCATGGCCCCTGCGCAAGGATGACACGCACAAATCGAAAAGTGTACCAAGTTTTTTTTCCGTAGCCATTTTGGCTCAAGCGGAACTTACAGCACACAGTACGCAGCGCGCTTTGAGGCAAGTCTTGCTGTAGCACAGCATGGCATACTTTCCTGTTGCGACCGCCAAGGCATCTTCCCTCCTGTTTGCGGACGAGGTACTTGTGGGGCCGCCAGAAGCAAAGGCGAAGAGCAAGAACAAGAAGGCCCGAGCACGCGAAAAAGCCGCTCAGGAGGCAGCTGCAACAGCTGCAGGGCTGGAGAAGCAGGAGGTTTGCGAGATGTTGGGAACGAAACGTAAAGATCGAAGGGAGGCAGACGTATGAAGTTTTCACCTGTCAAAAGCATTCTGTTTGAAGCCCTATTCAATAGTAGCCAAATGCATGTCTCAGCAATCAGAGTCGCCTTTTCTGGGGCCTGCAAGACACAGATTGCATGTCTAGGTGCATCAGAATTCTATTCACATCAAATTCCCTTGACTGTACGATCACTTTGACCTGACTATTACTTGAACTTGACCCGGTTACGTCAGGTTTATCAAAAGAAAGAGGAGAAAAAGCAGCAGAGAGCTCGGGCGGAGGTCCAATGGTCACAGAGAGCGGCGCATCTACACGGGTGATCACATCCAAGCCGACTTTTGGCAGAGTTGTGGCACAGACAGACGCCATGCTAGATCCTGGCACTCAGACAGACAATTCCAAGACATACAAGACCGCACCTACATTGCATGGCTATGCTGCTAGAGCTCACACTCTATTCATATCTGCAATAGAGTTTGTACGTTCCATCATTGCAGGCATGTGGTACATGACAGGCAACCTCATTACAGCACCATTCATGAGGCACAGAGAAGATCTGAATGTGCAGACATATTTTGGGTTTTTGATGTATTGGTTGTGGAAGACATACATGCTGTGTGGTTACATCATGTCCCTATACTGCGTGGATTATGCCATATGTCAGGTATGGTCTGTGCAATGCACGAACATGCTGCCCACTCGCAAGGTCTACCATTACTCTTCGCCATTCTATGACATATCTCCAGTGCACGTAGAGTCCCAGGCTTGTGGACGAATCAGTGGAGCAGTCAGAGTAGGCGAGGTGCTAGGCTATGTAGGCATGAACGGTACAGACTACGACAGCATTGCACTATTCGAGTCTGCAGAGCAAGGAAAGTCTAGACTGTTCTTGTATGGATTGATGCACACAGCAGTGCTCTTTCCAACTCTGACTGCGCACGCTGGAGTGCTTACATTTCTATGGTATGCAGGTGGTGACATCAAATGGCTAGTCCGCAATGCAGCAAGTAATCAGCGCGACAATCAAGAATGGGGAAGAAGGCAAGGGATGGTCAGTGTTAAGTGATCTGACAGACATTGTGCTGCAGACCACTGCTGACAATTCTCTCTCTACAGCATTCAACACAGTACACGTGCTATGAAGCATTGGGGATTAAGTCTTCAGTCCCTGCATAATTCACACTTGCAAGGCGCGCTGTCGCACACATCACAGCAAGCAGACAATCCAAACATCGGAAGGCACGAGTGGCAACACTCGAACTAGTCCGTTTCAGGAAAAAAAAGAAAAAATTCGTGGGCTTGGAGGAGGCGCAACTAATTAGGTGCCGAACCGCGCGACGCTCGCGTCCCCATGCGGAAAAAAAATGACGCAGAAATAAATGGAAAGATATGAAGATATGACGAAATGGTCACCGAAAGTTTCAGGTAGCAAAAATGGAGGTACTGTACCTGATGATGGCTGTTTTTTTAGGGATAGGTTTTTCCCTTACATGGGTTTGAGTATATACCTCCATTTTAGGTACCAGAAAGTTTTGATGAAATGGGGCTGGGATTTTTTGGGGGGTTCAAAACGTGTTTGGCTAGGGAGCTTGGTTGAATTGTTCTTTGACTTGTTGGATCATTTAGGTAGTACCCTCCCTGAAACTAACAGTTCGCACCTGAAAAATGATGGTTGGAATACTCGTTTTCTTTTGGGATGGCCTATTTTCAGGGGCTATGTTAGTTTCAGACCAGGTTTTAATTTTGATATTATTATGTATTTTTACATCTTCTTGATGTTTATGAGTGGCCTCCTGCCTTTTTGTAACATGGAACTAGGCCTACTCAAGCCCATTGGATTTTTCCTATCCAATAGCCGGCCTTATAAGGAGATTGTTGAAAGCCACCTGACGTACAACATGTTGTTGATAGCAAGGCCTTCAAGGCTGGTCATTTTGAAACAAGGGGGGTGCAGTTGCCCCATCTTTGTTTGTTTTCCAAAAGATGAATTATATCAGTGGTTTTTTGTACCTAGAAGATCTTATGAAACTAGATGGTGGTTTCAATGATTTTTAATTTTCACCCCTACTTGGGGAAATGATCCCATTTGACTAATATTTTCAAATTGAAACCACCAACTAGATTATATAGTTGCTTTTTGTACCGATCGACGATCTTATGAAAGGGATAAAAGAAACACCCTTGAAATTCAACACATCTACCAGCCCATTGAAGGTTTGGGTGTTCAATGTATCTCGTGGATCAAACCATATGGTGGGTATGATTTACGCCGTTGAACATTTCAGGGGGGGATTTCCTTGGGGAGAGTCCTACGGTCCCAGAGTAGGCAACGAACTAAAACATACGTTTGCCCAGGCTAGTGTAACCATTTTAGCGAGCTATAAACCATTTGTCAACAACTCCTGGAAATAACCTCCGCAAATTCGCTTATAAACCAGGTCGGTGGATAGATTGTATGCATGAACATGTACATTATTATATAGCATGTTCTATGTAAATCTATAGATGTGTGTATATATATATATAGATATCAATACAAATAGCACATCCACACACATATCTATCCCCCATTCAAGAAAAAAACAGGTGAAATTGGATGTCCCTAGCCATCCAACGAAACCAAAACTCTCCAAGCAAACATCGTTCAATTTTGTGGGTGGAAAGTGAGGCTGCGCATCGAAAAGAAGTCCTTGAGTGCCAAAGCCAAGGTGGAACGGAAAGAAGATGGTTTCAAGTTGCCCTAAGGATCATTGGACCCTCAAAACTGGATATTTTGAGGACCCTACCCCTGCTATACAGGTTCAAACCCTTTAATTGGAGGGTCCAAGATCCTTAGGGTGAGAAGAAACAAAGTTGATGCTTCAGAAATCCGGCGTTCACCAGTTGAGGTTGATAGTTTTATATTATTATTCACAGGGTGCAGGATTTCTTCCATCAACAGTATCTGGTGGTTTCAAATACTTGTTTTTTCCACCATACCTGGAGGAATGATCCAATTTGACTATATATTTTTCAACTGGATTGAAACCACCAACTAGCAACACAAATAACAACAGTTGAAGAAGATGTGTTCGAGAAAAGGAAACTAAACAGATGTGACATGTTTACAGCTTTGGCGGCTGTGTTTGGATCGATTTTTGTTCGTGACCCACCATTGCAACAACAGCATCGCAAACTCCCTCCTGTTTGGCCTGTTTTCGCATAGCTATCAAATATATCTATACCTCAAATATGTCGAAACCTGCTTTTTGTCCCACCTGCCACGTTTTGCGAAGTTTTTTTCATCGTTTTTCCGTTCGCAGGCCTTGGAACTTCAAATTCGTCTCCATACACAAGCCAAAGAGAAGGATGAGAAGGCATCGCTCCAAAATTCTCTCCTGACAACAGATAGAGATTGTTCGATAATCACGGGTGTGAAAAACGACTTGGCGCTGGATGATTTTGGGTTGTTCACAGTTTGATATGTGATATTTGGCAAAACTCTTGGTGTTTCAAATGTATCAAACAATTGTTTGTGCAAAGCAAGGTTCTTTTCTTCCATTTGTTTCAGACACCTCCGACAAATATGACCTGGAGAGACGATTTTATCAGAGCTGGGTGGTACAGAGGTGCTGCCAGGGTAGGACTCTTCTGGAAGTATTTTGGAAGTATCATAATGAAAACTGAGTTAGACATACAATGACATACGCATAGAAATACCATTTTGCAGAAACAACAATTGCAATGACTTTATGGAGGTTCCGGGATTCCCCGGTTGTAAGTGGGTTCAATAGCATTTGATAGCCTAACATACGCTTTAGGGCACTCGGTTTCGTTTTGAGGTAGTGAAAGAATCCTCAAGAAACCATTCAAATCACCCGAGTTGTAAATATGTTTATATAGTTGGTTGATAATTGATTCAACCCCGGGCCTTATTTTCATCCCAGCGTCTGGAAACCTCACCACTTGACCATGGGGCATGTGAAGCCTACAAAGTTAGATCGATCGCAGGAAAAGACGCCAGAAGCTCTTTCCAATCAGTGGCGCGTTGGCATGTTTTCGATGAACACCGGTGCGCAGCACGTCATATTGACAACGTGGAGCACAGATATATTTTTTGAAAGTTCTGTAACACCTGGGTGTGGCAAGATTCCTTTGGGCATCCTTGAGTACTGCAAATCTCCTGTGGAGTTTAGTAGCATTTTACATTTGAGTGTCATGGAGAATTATCCAACATGCATGGTATAATTGTACTGGTGTTTTTCAATTACAACCTACTGTAGATATAGGGCACGGCATTCCTATTTGCAACACATGTTGCCCTATTTTTGCAAAAAAGTATCGTCGTATGATTATAATGCCTTTAATGCCTTGACTTGTCTTCAAAACGCAGGTAGTTTGTTAGTCAACGCATCGTTGCAAACATTTAGGATAGAAAAGAGCCCATGTGCCATTGCATGACACACAGAGTGACATATCAGTTGCCTTAATCGGACCAGTACTGTAGCTATTTGTTTGAGTAGAACTTAACGTCATAAATCTCAGAGTGAGTAGGGAACCAAATGTCCTTAATTTAATCAATCGAGATTAGAATCAATTGGCCAGATATGATGAGATCAGTAGGGATGACCTTCTATTATCTTGTAGAAGGTAGCCAAATTAGGTACACCATACTGTATCAATATGTCAAGAAAGGATGTAACTGTAACATGATACTAATACAACTATCTACACCCTAGGAATCCAGTCATATTCTCAGCTGATGATTGGGGTGTCCAATCACCTTCTCAGCGTAATATTCAGGTTCCACTACCATTCTCAGAAGGTGATTGGATCCCTAGGGACAGTAAAGACATGGACCTATAGAGTGATTAGCTCCCATACCCTCCACCCTCCCAGACCTTCATGTGGACGCCACATGATGTCAGGTCTCCTTCGGCCGTCACCAACGAAACCAACGGAACCGGAAATCAAAAGTCGGTGAAGCAGGCGGGGGATGACTGGATGAAGTACTTGAAGAATTCCTTTCATACAAAAACTGGGTGGTGGCAACTCAAATATGTTTTCATTTTCACCATCTCTGGGTGGTGGCAACTCAAAGATTTTTTATTTTTCACCCCTACTTGGGGAAGATTCCCATTTTGACTCATATTTTTCAAATAGGTTGAAACCACCAACTAGTTTAGTTTCAAGGAGGTTAAGTGTTTTGAGACCCCTCGGGGTCTCACTTTCATCGGTTAGTATGGTTGAGCCCTTGTTGAAGTCTCAGATTCCTCTGATTTCACGGATTCTTTGGAGGTAAAAGAGACACAACATACATTACATCAACATTAAGCACGGGTAAAAAAGAAGCCATCTGAACCAGGCGCTTTGCGATCTCTTCGAAGAGGCCGGAAGTAACATAGTGACGGGTATAAGGGTAACATAGTAACATACATGATTTACGTGTTTAGATATAAATATTTACATATAGTTTGCTGCGGTGAATTCTAAAGATATCACAGGACCTCACGGTGAAATGCGTTATTTCAGGAATTTGAAGCAATTCACACAGATTTAGAATTATGACATACGATATATAGACTATGGAATCCTTGTTGCAGATTCTTCTTGAACAACATACACTCCGGTAAACTAACATAGCCATGGGAAATCCACCATTTGAAGATGTATATCCTATTCAAAATGGTGGTTTTCTATTGCTATGTTAGTTTACCGGAGGGTACATGTATTTCATGACCATATTGATCTGGTTTGAAAAAAAAAGTTCGGCTCTTGGCTGGAAGTCTTATGGCCCGACAGCTGATAGTTTATAACATCTTTGAACATTTTGTCGAACTTCATTCAGGAACGAGATAGCAGGGATATTGGATATCACGGATATCTTGTTGGAGTGATTTTAACAAAACCAAAAAACCTCCAACGGTCGGACCCACGGGTCCGGTCCACGGACCCCGAAAAAAACTCTGCGTATCTTTTCATAGCTCGATCGCAACTTAGGGATCAATTGGGATTCGGTTCCATTCAAAATGTTGATGGACTACATTTGGGTGTTTCCGAAAATAGTGGGGTTTTCCCCCAAAATCATCCATTTTAATGGGGTTTTCCATCATAAAAATACATCCATTTTGGGGTACCACTATTTTTGGAAACACTCATTTGGTTGATGTTTATGGTTTTCATGTAGGCAAATATACTTGTACCAGTCCCATGGGATCCGTCATGGGAACGATTGTACTATCAACTTCCAGGTTCACAAAAATGAATCCCACCAAACTCAACCATTGAACCATTGGAAGTATTGGACCCCCTATTTTCTTCCGTAGCTTCACTATTAGCTATGGAGATTTCAACTACATCCCCAAAGTTTAACATGGAACCTCAAAATGGATGGGTTTCCAAGTTCGGAATCTCCGAAATTCCAGGAGCTGATTTTCAGGTGAACCATGTGAATCTTCAGGGGTGTAGTTGGAGGTGTTTGTTCGCATCATTGGTTTGGATCCAGGTTTTTTAAAACGGCAACTTTCTAGGCTCAATGAACGACAAAAATCTATCCATCCCCCCCCCGGAAAGGCAACTTTCAAGGGAAGCCACAACGGAAATGGAAGGATTAAAATGAATCGACCACCACTTGTTTCAGCCAGGGGCAGAAACCCTGTGCCATTTTGAATCAACACTAACTTTGAACCAACATCCTTTTTTGTCAAATCAAAACAGAAAAAAGAAAATGCAAGGTTTTGGGTTTTGGAAGATGTTTGTTGGTTTACTTCTTGGCAAACCTGTGGAGTTTACCAGTGATTTTCTGGCTATTTTTTATTCCGATCACCTCACAAACATCAACAGATTTCGCCTCTTGGTGGTGGTTTCAAGGATTTTTTGTTGTCATCCCTTACCTGGGAAATTTTTATCCAATTTGACGAGCCTATTTTTCAGATGGGTGGGCAAACAACCACCAACTCGTTTCGCCGTTTTTTTTTTTATTGCCAGGCACCTGAATGTCATGGGAAGCCTATGAAAGGTCTTGTGAAGAAGGCCCACTGGCCCACTGGATGAAAGTCAGGACTTCCTCCAATTATTCCCAAGGGATGTTGGTGTGTCCAAAAATAGGCACGGTATGTTGTTGTAATGGAAAAAGATATGTCGTGTTTGCACTTGGATTTCCTATGGATTTCTTGATTTTTGTTGTTTTCTAATTGTGGGAGTTTGATGAAGGTAATGGTTCATTCTTGGTTTGGAGCCCGATGGTTTGGATTATTGGGATCCCCGAGTGTAACTTCGGGGGGTACCCCTTTGAATCCCAAACCACCGCGCCCCAAACCAAGAATTCATTGGATGAAGAAAATCAGAAAGTTTTTTTTTAAATTGCAAATTCCACTCTCTACCAAGCTGCTTTGGAGAGGTAACAGTTTTGGGAACTTCATTTTTCTTAAGCAAATTTCGCATCCCGAAGAGCTGCCCAGCACCAACGGTGGATGGGCTTTCATTTCAAAAATCTTCCAGTTGCATGGCAATCCCACCCTGGTGGGTCACCCCAAAAGGTGGCTAAGTAAGGGAGTTCCCCCGAAAATCCCCTGATCATTCAGGTGTAGGAACTATACGAATTTGACCAGAGAAATGGCTGGTGACCTTAGGATGATCCCATGAAAAAAGAAAGCAAGGATTTCCGGATTGTACCATATACCAATGGTAGCAAGCCATTTTTTGGTGCGACTCCTTGGACTGCTTGGGTTTTAACATGTTTTCAAGGTTTGTTTTTTTGTTTCAGATCCTTTTTTCGCCTTTATATATATACATATATATATATAGACTATATAGATTGGTTTTTTGGGGGTGAGGAACATTTGAAATGTGTTTTTTTTGTGATTTCTGCCCCGCAAAGGAAAGGGGTTGGTCTACAATGGTCTACAGGTCAACTAATGAAACAATATGGTAGACAGGTGACAACTTGCATCCCCAAGCGTCACACTCCCCCCAAAAAAAATAAACACCTCCAACAAGATGGGCCCCTAACTAGTTATATAAATGGGGTTATAACCCTACCATAAGTGGAGTTATATAACCCTACTTATAACTGCTAAGGGCCCACTTTGAATGGTTTTTTTGGTTTCCTTCCAACATCATTCAAATTTTGTTTGGCCATGCTGCCAGGGTCAATCTGCTATGCCGAAGCAAAGTAGTCAGCACAAGTCGCAAGATGAGTTTGGCACCTCAGGGGATGGTGATTTGAGTGACCAGTTGACCCTGGTTATGTATGCTGTATAATTGATAGGACCCATGGTTGCCTGGTATATTTACCTACATGAATGGTTGATTTTTATGGCAAATGTATAGATAAATATACCATATATGGATTCAATGGGTTTTATCTACCCTGTGATGAGCCAGGGGAGCGATGAACGGAGTTAGGGGTGTTCTATTTTCCTACTAATTGGGAAGCATTTTTTTAGCCCCAGAATCCCCAAAATCACCAGGGTAGCTGTACATAGAGGATGAAATTCTACTACCCAGTTATAGAAGGATTATTTCATAAACCAATATGAGCATCCCGTCGTGACACAAACAGGATTTCATGGCTCATGTCAGCCAAGACTTTGACGTTGCCGTAGCTCATATGGTCATCTGATGGGGATCCAAATGACGAAATTGTCAACATGTTGTTTGGGTAAGGAAGGGCCAGATAAACAAAAAGTCGGGGTCAAGTTTCCGTTGAAATACATGCACTGAGTTTGTGCTCCAAATGGTGATTAGAATGATCTGAAGGGCTTAAAAGGCTTCAACAAACTTATGCTAAAATCATGGTGAAAATTGCTGAAAAATCAACATCAAACAAGAAATCATTTCTTAGCCAGGCTGGAATCACCTTGAAGAGTACAGACCTAAATTCAATGTTGTGTGCTATTTTGTTGATGGTACAGAAATCCCAAAGACTTTAAGAACCACGTGGGATGTAAAAAAAAACACGTTGTAAATAATGGGATTTCAACTATAGCTACCCACCTCAACTGGTGTTTCGCCATATTTCTAAACCATCAATTGGGCTATTTTGGTGATGAAGTTTCTATATCCAAAATCTTTGGCTCTTGAGATCCTCCAAGTTTTCCAAAACACCGAAACACACCTCAGGAAGTGTGCGGGATGAAGTAATACTGTCATTTGTTTGTTTTTCAACATATATCTACTGTATGAGTCGAAATTGGAGTTCCAAAACGGACGACATATACAGTAAAACATATATATGTATATTTCATATAAATCATAGTGATTCTCCAAGTTGTTCCAGTCTCACTCCTAATTTGTGTTGCAACTCCAGTGTTTTTATTCCAAGGTGTGTGTTTGTTCCACCCCCGAAAGGTCGATACTTTTTCTCAGCTCATCTTGGAGCTAAGGCTTCGCTCCAAGAAGCGGTTCTTGAAGCAAGTGGAAAAATCGAAGATGAAACTCACCGAGCAAAGGCGTTGGGTGTTGCAGGGCTGGTTGTTGGATGGGTTGTTGTTGGTATGATTGGATGGATTTTGTTGGTTGGATTGGGTTGGGTTGGGTGGTCGTGAAAATATTGGCAAATGGGGGGAGGGAATGTATGGGAATTGCAGTGTTTTTTGTTGTTTTGTTGGTGGCTTTCTTGGTGGTTTTGTTTTAGGCACCAAAAATGTCATCTAAAAAATCATCCAAAAACTGAAGGTCTAGGCAAAAGCTGTTGCAAGTTGATTTTTCACGTGTGATTCTCGGTAAGTCTATTACGAATCTACCAGCGAAGTACAAGGTGGGCCCCTACGATCGTTATAAATTTGGTTACAACTCCTATAAGTAGTGTTATAACGCCAGGAAAACCCATGTTATAAATTGAGTTATAACCCCTTTAAATGGCCTTATAAATGGGTAACTGGCGTTATTACACTACTTATAGGAGTTATAACTCAATTTATAACGATCGTAGGGGCCCACCTTTGTATGTTCAATGCTAGCTTTTTGGATCAAAAAACGTGGCTCTTCGCAGGCCCAAAATTGGCCCGAAGAAAAACACATCTGGCTTCAAATGCTTTTTTGAGAAAAATTTGATCATAAATGTCTACCTAATTGGGTAAATTTGAAACCATTATAATTTACCCATTGTTTTTTTTTATGGTAGGAAAAAAATAAAAATCTGTCGTTCATATATCTTTTACCCAAGACTTTCTCCGGCTTTTTTTGTCTTTTCTACCTAATTTTGCTGGACATGACATGACTTCACCTGTGGATATGACCTGTTTTATTTGGGAAGACGTTTTCCTGCATTGTTTTTCACCTCTTTACATCGCTGCTAAGACTGGGGGAAAAACGCGGATTGTTGAGATTGTGAATTGATGGCCGGTGGTGGTTGACAAAATCAGAACTTGAGAACTAATCTATGTTATACCTGTAGGTGGTTGAAAAAAGAACTATGCCTTTATTTAGAGATCTAATGATTTGCTTAGTAGATGTTGCTATGCTGGTGGCGTTCAACATTTGTTTGTTTACATGTTTACCGTTGATGGAAGAAATCCTGCACTATTTGGGATGTATCAAACCCTGTAAACACTGGGACAAACTACTGACCTCAACTGGTGAACGCTGGATTTCTGAACCATCAACAATGCGTTGTGCCAAATGCCATTAGATTAGAAGACCTTCCTATCATCCCGAGTTGGTTGCAACCCCTTGGATGTCCCAGGAAGTTAGTAAATGGTTAGTAAGTGGGTTATAACCCCAACATACCCCATTTATAAGTAGGTTGTAACCCATTTACGAACCATTTACTAACTTCCTGGGGCATTCAATCACCGTGTTTTGTAGCCAAGAAGGATCCGGCAACAACTGGTTCCATCAGAGTTGGGCGATCTCAGGATCTCAGCACCATCTGGGTATCGGCCGTCGACGGAGGGCCGATGGTTATAAATGGAGTTAGGGCCTATAGGGCCCCTAGAAATGGCCGAACATAAATCAGTAACTCGAGTGAAAGAAGCCCTATACCCATAGGATCCATACATCCCTACATCTACCATACAAATCAACCAAATGTAGGTAATATACCATACATGGATCCTATGGGATATACATGGAGGGAAATAACAATTACTGAAAAAAACCTGGTAGGGGCCACCTGGAATGACTATTCGCTGCTTCAAAAAGTTGCAAGAAATAGATTGAAGAACTATATTGTCGTTGGCTCATTCTGCAGCAACATGTTAAGCTGATGTAAGCTGAATCAATAGTTTTTATATATGTTTTGTCATGTTTTAGGTGTTGTAAATATGGACTATGGATTTGTTTCTTTTTTAGCTCCTTTTGTATCTATTTTTCCTTCTGTATGTGTTTCAAACCGTTTCATTCAAAAACGCACCACGACGTGATGCCCCTTTGACCCCCCTACGACGAAACTGCGAAACGACGAGTGACGACCCAAGGTTGGAACACATGCAACAACGGAAAAGTTCCGCCGAGCGCAGGCCAGGTGATGTTTTCTCATCACCTTTTCTAGCGAAAAAACAAAAAAATTACCCTCCAGACTCCAGTAAACTAGACTGTCATGCGAGTGTATCCTAGCAGTCCTAGCATTAAAGAAAGTGCCCCTGTCGGACACTTGGGTCCCCTTCCGCCTTGGGATTTCAGTCAGAATCAATTATGAAAGGATTCAGCATATTTGGATATTATTTGCTTGAATATGGTCCACTTACTGACCTCTCTTCACCTTCTTTTGGGACTGTTACAGGTTGGACGGGCAGTTCTTAATCTGTACGTAGATGGATATTATTTATGAACCAAGATCCCAACTGGTGAAGGCCCAAGGTTCAGTCATCAATCCCCACAATCCTGGAGCTCCCATGGGACCTCCACAAAACCCGTAGTAGCCAAATAAGAAATTCTTAAACGACTCCAGAGATGTTCCCATTTGGTCTGCTGTTTTCTGCATCCCAATTTTCCATCCAGTTGGTTGTCTTTCAACAAAACCCGTGGTTATGGCTTTCAAAAATCAGCTGCCATTGGGTGCGACAAAAATGATGGAATCGTTCCAAGATGTAAACTTTGGGAGGTTCAGAGAAATTTGGAAGCCACATGATCATATACCTTCTAGGGAATTAACATATTCATACATATTCTACCTGGGGAAGTTAGGAAAATCATCGACTCAAAAGTGCCGGCCGGTACGGTATGGGATATGTAATTTCCAGGAGGGTAACAGCTCATCTAAGAAAAAAAGGTGGATTGGAAGATAGGTCGCGTTTCATCCCCTTTCGGCTGGTGTGTTTGGCATAAATTTGCTTCAACACAATTCCAAGCTCAAAGGAAGTTCACACACCTGAGATCTTTCCATCAGGGCTTTCCATCCTTCGAGCTGACTGATACCCTCACTGAAACTCATATACCATCTAGCACCTGGAAAATGGATGGGTTGGAAGATGATCCGGCTTCCTTTTCGAGGATTTATGGCCTGTTTCCAGGGGCGACGTCATGTTCGTTTCAGGGTTAGCTATGGGAAAGATATTCCCATCCCTGGTCATCCCCATCCCATCTCATCACACAAAGTGGGCCCCTTACCAGTTGCAAGTAGGAAAATTAACTCCACTTACAGTACTTACAGGGGTCATTTCACCCAGTTATCCATTCAATCATGGATTTTTCAGCCATTTATATAGGAAACCCTAAGGCTCACCCACTCCATCCATTTATCACTGGATCGTGGGCCCGGGGGATCCGATCCAACCTGCGCCAGTTTGAGTTTAAGTGAACCGAGCTGCAGTTCCCAACCGGTTGGCCCGGCCCTGGCAGTGGTGCGGAACACTCAGGGGTAAACCGGGAGAAATGATTGGTGAGTCAGACGTCATCCTGGTGGTGGTTTTTTTTGGTGTTTTTTTTTGGAGGTTTAATAAAACTTGTGAAATAAATGAGTGAAACCAACTCGAAAAAATGAAGAAAAGAGTTTGTGTAACTTTTTATTTTTGCAAACTTCTTGAAGGATTAAAAGCAGATGGTGAGATTGACGACCCTTATAAGATACAGCGATTTAATCTATCCAAGTTTATAAGCCTTGAAACTAGAGCAGGATTGCCTGAACGATGTGGAAATTGGAAGATTGGTTGTTTTCATTTTAAGGCCACAGTGCAACTTGTGTGCCGGTTGCATGGTAAAAAGCACGGTTGAAGCATCACACACATCGCATGACTTTTTTTTGTTGGGAGGTGGCTTCCACATTTTGCCTTGATTTTTTTCGAGTTGTGTGTTGCTAAATCCAGACACTCAATGTATATAGTCTATGTACAATGTACAATATGTATACTATGCACATGTACCATTTTTATCAAACCAACCATTCATGTAGGTATACTTGACCATACACATCGAGTGCCGGGGAAATTGTTCCTAAGACTTTCAGACTTCGGAAGACTCGATATTGAAGTTTGTCCAGTTGTTTTTTTCTCCTCCACTAATGGAAGTGGAACATGGGCCCGGGCCCTTCCAAAACAAAGCTTTGCTGGTCACCAAGCAGTATTATGTTTTTATTGACATGATTCAGGGAGGGATACGGTTCGGCTGAAAATGGCGGTGCTGGTAGTACCATGACAGAGGCACCAGATTCACTGGAATAGGAGTTGAAAAACATGTCACAACTACTACTTTCTCTGCCAGTGAGTAGGTAAAATTCAAATCATGCATGCGTCTAGTGTTTCTGGGTGAATCAAGGACACCCATGCATGGATCAAAACTTGGGTACCAACCTCTACACTCCACTTTTCCCAAAACGGAACAGCATCTCGCCCCATGATGGTTGGATGGTTGGAAGACTACCCGCTTACCCTCCTGGGAACTAACTAACCTTTCCCGTACCAGCCGGCAATTTTGAGAAGTTGACTTTCCAAACTTCCTCAGCTGGATTTTTTGTTTGTTTCCCGCAGAGGGCAGTAGAGGGGTATTTTCAGCGAATACCACCTGAAACTAACAACCCATTCCTGGAAACAAGGCCGCCTTCCCAACAAGAAATTAATCTTCAACTTCCAAACAATCATTTTTAGGGGCGAACTGTTAGTTTCAGCTTAGTTAGTTTGAGGGAGTGTAGAGTCGCATATTTGAAGACATACCCACATTCATGTTTTCAGTTCAGTACATCCATGCTTAGATGAATTAGCTGGACCAGCTTTTTGTAAAGTGGACCTCACCACAAGGAAGTGGCTAGCCATGCTTGGGGGATGTATACATATTTATATTTATTTACAATTTATACACAGTATCTAAGCAGAAAATAGTCATGTATAGTTGCATCCTTTCCCTACAGTCACAAGTACACGTCGACTTACTTACTTATTTTGGCTCAAGTAAAAAGGTGAGTGTTTTTGCATTTTGGTTTGCTGAAACCTTTCTCTTTAGGTTATCAGCCGTAGTGCGTTTTCTTAGAAGGACTTTGTGTGTCTAACACAAGGAATTCTGAGATTGGGTTGTGAAGCGATTAGTGTATGGTAAGGACCCCAGGGGCTCCTCGAGGTGGAAGATCTGCTAAACGCAAACAGCGTAGGGAACTTGTGTGGCGACTTGCGGAACATTTTTGGAGAATCCTTCATCTTTGGTCAGTGCAAGGCTATTCAAGTGCCTCATCTAGTTCAGATCGAATCTACCCGAGTTCAGCTTCGAGTTCACGGCCTTTTCAAGAGACTCAAAGTACGTATTCTTGGAGGGAATCAGCTGAACGTTTGGGGATCCCGTTTCGTGAGAAGAAACCGGACGTGTTGATCGAACTTGGATCAGATTCTGAAGGGGAGAACGAAGATATTTCTAGGGAGCTTCCAGACATTAGTCGAGTGAAACGCTTGAGTGAAGTCGGGGAGTGGATTCAGGAATCTCGATTTGCGTTACCTTCAGATATTCAAGGGGGCGGAACGTGCTTGATCAACCGTCGTGCTTTCACGAACCTCGAAGAGGATTTCGATATCAGCAGTGCCGAATTTTTTGGGATCATTGCAGAGGCGTTGAGGCCCGCTGTGTGTTTCGATCTTTTCCGTACATTGATTTTTCCGGAAAATCTAGCTGACTGGTCGTTTCCTCAAGTTGGATTGTGTCGTCATCGCGGTAAACTTCAAGTGATCGACAGGAGAGTTGCGGAACTTCTTCAAGATCTGTCATTTGAGGGATATAAGCATTGCGGGATTACTTACATCGGAGCTGGGGGAGCAAGTGACTACATCGAAGCATTGTCACAGTCTTGCATCCTAAGCCTCATTCCGGTAATCTTTGTGGTGCTGAATCGTGATTCAAAGGCGGCAGTGGCGAGCAGATTGGACGCTTTTTGTTGTTTCGACGATCAACCGAGAGTTGTAGAAAACTACAAGCGTGCCGGGCTATTTGCAGTTGAGATCAATAAGAAGACGTCATTGACGGATAAGTCTGGTGTCCTTGATTTTATTGGTCGTCGCTGGAACGAAGCTGCCCGTGAAGCATCTGAATCGTCAAGGTATCACGGAAAAGTTGAGCTGCGAAATTCGCGCCAGTAGAAAGGTTGTGAAAGTAGTATATTTAAGGGTGCATTATCAAGGATAGTATCCAATTGTCACAATGATTTCAGATACTCCCATTGATGAATCTGGTACCAATACATCAGATAGCATGAATGTTCCAGTTTTGCAAGCTGAAGTTAGGGCCTCCCCCGAGACTAATGCCACGTCTACCCCATCCGAACAGATTGTTGCCAGGGAGAGATCTCCAAGGGAAGGGTTTGGACGTAGGAATAGGTCGGCTTCAGTAAATCCTTCTGGAAGAAATGTAGAACAAAGGAACAGAGCTATCAATTTTTTGAGTACCTCCC
The DNA here is from genome assembly GCA_000507305.1 of Breviolum minutum Mf 1.05b.01. Taxonomy (NCBI): domain Eukaryota; class Dinophyceae; order Suessiales; family Symbiodiniaceae; genus Breviolum; species Breviolum minutum. Next base: position 377 of record DF243826.1, on the reverse strand, counting down.
AATCATCATTTAATCCAGTGGATGCCAGGACATTGAATAACACCACTGAATTTCATGCTACGGACGCTAGGAGTGTTGATGCAAGATTCGTTCAACTGAATCAGGTTCAGGTTGGGGTGCCCCCGCAAGAGCATGCTGCTGTCGTGCATTCCGTAATGCATCAGTTAGGAAGCCAATGTGAGGATGTGTTGAGGGCAACCCAAGAAACACATAATGCCCAATTAAACCAATTGCGAAGCCAAGCTGAAGCAATTCATTCTAGCCAAATGGCAGGGATGATTCAGGAACTTGAGAATCAACACGGGGCGGTTATGGAACAAACCCAGAATTTGTTTCAAGAGAAGTTGAATGGCATGATTCAGGAGTTGCAAAGTAAG